>CAUYON010156486.1:0-46060 GCA_963573935.1 Arctocebus calabarensis
GTGGCACACACCAAGACCCCAAGACCCCACCCCCCTCACTCCTTCCCTCTCTCTGCTCTCCCCTTCCCTCACCCCCACTGTGTCAATAATATCTTTGTGTCTCTTCATCCTCCTTTTATAAGGACCAGTCATATTGGATGGGCCTATCCCATTCTAGGATGCCCTCACCTTAACTGCAATGACCCTACTTCCCAATAAGGTCACATTCTGGGGTGCTGGGGGTTAAGGCTTCAACGTAATCTTTTGGGGTTACGTGAACCCATCCATAACAATCCACAAATGAGAAACATAAACTTGTTTTTTTGTTTATTTCGAGTACTCATTCTCTATTTCTCTGAAAGTAAAATGTTTAACTTGAGTTTTTCCAAATTTAAAGACTTAGGGTAGATTTTATATATTTACTTTATCTATAAACATATAGATATTTATGTATATAAATGACATAAACTGTTGACAGTGATTATCTCACGATAGTTAAATCTTGGCAGTTTTCCTTTCTACATTGTAAATTACTAGAATGTTTAAAATTGTATAACAAACATGAACTACTTTATAGTCATAATATTTTCAAGGGCTTGGTAAGAGGAAGTGTGGCTTTTCTTCCCTCAGAGCCCTTAGGAGATGGGCGAGATTGACCTTGGGGGCTGAGGAAAGCAGGAGGCAGGAGCCCACAATGTTTTGGAAAATTATATTAAAAACTGCAATTGCTTTGATGTGATTTTTCTTTAGACATTATCTTCAGTGTATTTTTTATTTTGTTTTTTTAAAGGATGGGAAGTATTTTTTGTAATTTTTTGTTGGCTGTTGACAAATTATATCGTATATATTTATAAGTTATAAAATGATGCTATAATATATGTGCACAGTGTGGAATGATGGAGATCCTGCTAATTAACATATCTGCTGCTTTATATACTAATAATTTTTTCTTCCCGTCTAACCAAAACGTTGTACCCTTTCATAAATATCTCCCCATTCCCCCTAACCTCTGACCTCTGGTAGATACTTTCTACATCGATGAGTTTGACTGTTTTAGATTTCACATGAGTGAGAACATGCAGTATCTGTCTCTCTGTGCCTGGCTGATTTCACCTAACATAATGTCCTCCAGATTCATCCATGTTGTAACAAATGACAGGGTGTCCCTCTTTTGTAAGGCTGTATAGTATTCCATTGTGTATATGTGCTACATTTCTCCTATTTATCAGTTGGTCATGTGGGTTGCTATAAACACGGGAATGCAGGTATCTCTTTCACATACTGATTACCTTTCCAAAGAAAGCATGGATTTTTATTTTTATTTTTATTTTGAGACAAAGTTTCATTATGTCACCCTCGGTAGAGTGCCATGGCATCACAGCTCACAGCAACCTACAACTCTTGGGCTTAAGCAATTGTCTTACTTTAGCCTCCCAAGTAACTGAGACTACAGGCACCTGCCACAACACCCAGCTATTTTTTTGTTGCAGTTGTCATTATTGCTTAGCTGGCCCAGGCTGAGTTCAAACCCACCAGCATTGGTGTATACGGCCAGCACCACAACCACTGAGCTACAGAGGCCGAGCCAAAGCACAGATTTTTTTTCAGTTTATTTTTATTTTTTATTTTTTGAGACAAAATCTCACTTTGTCACCCTAGGTAGAGTGCTATGGTGTCATAACTCACAGCAACCTCAAACTCTTGGGCTCAAAAGATCCTCTGGAACTACGAGTGCCCACCATAACGCCCAGAGGTTTGTAGAGACTCTTCAAAGCACAGATTTTTAATGCTGAGGAATGAAGGAGCTTCTTGAGCCGCTCATTGAGGTTTCCTGTCAGCCAAGTCAAAAAGGGAATCTGGGAATCTTACTTTAGGCCAATTTAACAGACATCCAGTTAAATTTGAATTTTAGATAAATAACAGATTTTCTCAGTATGTTCTCAACCATGATGTGGGACAAACTTATAGTAAAAATTATTTCTTGATTGCCTGAAATTCAAATTTAACTGGGAATCTTGTATTTGTATTTGCTAAAACTGGCAGCTCTATTCCAAACACACCAGTTTAGATAAGTTTTCTCTAGAAATTAAAACATAGGAGGGATATGCCCCCAGAAGTCACTTATAAAAGGTGCTCATAATAGGCTGTAGCTCACCACATTTTTCTCTTATGATTTTGTACCAGCCATAGAAATGTGGCTTAAATGGATACTATTTTTGTCAACCTTTTAAGTAAGGATCCTAATTTTGTCACATTTTAACAAACTGTGCTGGAGCTTCAGGGCGTCTGTGAGCCCCCTGAAATCATAGTACATGTGCATCTTTGTAGGGAAAGGAGCCATAATTAGATGCTCAAGAATGTCTAGGACACACACAAAGGTCAGAGAGCATCAATTTGTTGACTAGGGGCATAGCTATAAACGTAGGTGTCTTAGTCCTTTTTGCATTGCTGTAAAGGATCACCTGAGGCTGGGTACTTCATAAAGGAAAGAAGTTTAATGAACTCACAGTTCTGCAGGTTGTGTAAGGTGCCCAGCACCAGCATCTAGTGAGGGACTCAAGTAGCTCATGGAAGAAGATGAAGGCAGCCAGTCTGTGCAGATCACATGAGCAGATGGGAAACAAACGAGATGGAAAGGTTCAGGCTCTTTTTAACATAGTGGGGAATCACTCATTATTTTGGGCACCATGCTTTTCATGAGGGATCCTCCCCCATGACCCAGGCACCTCCCGCTAGGCCCCACCTCCTACCTTGGAGATCAGATTTCAGCATAAGCTGTTCGTGGGCCAAATAGCCAAGCTGTATCACAAGGAAAGGAATTTTTGCTGGGGGCTTTCATATTATTTTTCAGGTTATTTACTGTTTAGGCAATTGACTTTCTTATGACCTAAACTGAAAAAGGAGAAAATCTCAAACAATTTAAGAGAATACAAAACAAAACTTACTTGTGTACTGAAGCACCTATCTCAAATGTATGAGGTGCCACACGTTTGGGTGTACATGAGAGCTGAACAGAAGCTAGCTCCTGGGTGACACTGATCACTGTGAGTTCTCCAATAAAGGCTGAAGTTAAGAGACATCCGCCTTAAATGTCAGAAGCCCTTAAATAGAGAAAAAGAGAGAGAGAATGTATATGCTCTGGCAGTGTGTATTCTTACTAGCTGTAGGGGGAAAGGTGACCATTTTGATAATTACTTTAATTTTTTTTTTTTAGAACTCCTTCTCCAATTTACCAACAGCGCTTAGTGATGAAATCGACTGGCCTCAACTCTCTGGTGTTACTGGATTTCTGGACCCCACCAGCAGGTATGTGTGTTTGCACCCTCTCAAACACTTCCATGTGTCCATGTCAGAAAAGAACAGGAGACGAGGTTTGCTCAGATATATTAAGAATTGCTTCTAGAACGTGAATTGCGTATGACAAAATCCACCGATGAAACTGAGTCCATCCACCACACAGTAGGATGTAATGAGAACTATGTTTTAGCAGTGCTGGCAAGAAAAGGAATATTCCAGCTATTGGGAGGAAAGGAACTTAGAGTTGACCACCAATGGAAAATACTCAAACATGTTGCTAAGTTTTCTGATTCAAGTGAAATGAAGTTTCCTCTCAGAAATTAATATTTACAAAGGGAATGGGTAAAACTAATTGGCAAGTCTCAGGGTCCTGCTATCATTCTGGATTCAACGCTCTAGATTTGTAGGTAGAGACCACCTGTGATGATTCTAAGTGACACAAATGCAATTTGCTCCTTGTGGCTGGGTGTTGTGGAAGGGCCTGCACTCTGCTTCCCAGGGCGTACTCCTGGCAGGGACACCCGTGATGCTGTGAGACTTGGAAAGTGTCCTTAACATGGTAAAAAGCTGCAGATATCTCATAGTTTTCTCCCCAAGTCCAGATGAATAGCTTCCTTGTATAAACAGAGAAGAAAGGGAGAGCTCTGGGAACAGGTCTACGGGCAGGACAGAGCCAACGAGGAAGCCCTCTCTGACTCAGGCAGCAACTCCAGGAAGCCAGAAAGGGCCATGAGACAAACCATGAAAGTTGGGCAGAGGCTGAATATCCAAGGAGCCTGATTTAACCAAATCTGTAAGCAGCAGGAGCATCCAAGCCATGGATAGCCATTACAGTTTGAAACACAATTCTTTTTTGTAAACAAAGAACATGGCATGCCATGAATCATTTATCTGATAAGCTCTATTCATTCACTTTAAAATATTTTTAAACACTTGCCACCTAACCAGGCACAGATGTTATAGGTATTTAAAGGTAAATAGGGCTTGTCTCATCTCTGCAGCCAATTACGATCAAGGAAGGCAGACGAGACAAATGGACAGTGACATCACAAGGGAGATGTGTCCAGGACACACATAGAACCACAGGGTTCGGTGGAAAAGCAGTGATCAACAGCCACCTCCTTTTGGAGTGTAAGGCAAGGAGCCCACACTGAAGGATTTAGGTCATGGGGGTGATAAAAGGAGTAGGTAAGAAACTAGGAAAGATGAGTGACCCCCAGGAAGGTGTACTCCTATGTAGGAGTCATCTGTGCACAAAGGCAATGCAAAAGAGGCAAGCTTTCAAGTTTCAGTGAAAGTTTTCAAGCTTAATCATACTTATTAAAAAGGCTAGTCCTTGTCATTAGCATAAAAAGACTAATCAATTAATAAGGATAGTAAGAAATGATCTTCACGAGAAGGAACTATATACCATTCGTTGTACTGTTCTATAAAGATCATCACGTAAGTGGCATTTTTTTTTGCATTTTGTAGTTGAGGACTCTACGTTAATAGACACGTTAGGAAACTTGACCGAGGTCACTCAGCTAAGAAGTGGTAGGATCTGTCATCACTGAACCTGGTGTCATACTGTAACACAGAGAATAATTTGGTGGGTGAGGGCTCTCCTAGTTCACAACCCCCAACCTTCGCTGTTTTTATTTCACATGTAGAAGCACAGCTTGCATTCTCTAGTGAAGGCGTGCAGAAATGACTAAGAACCAAAGTTCTCCCACTGTGCGGATGAGGCATGCCTGGTTTCAGACGTCCATCATGTGTCCGTGATGCCTTCCCAGGGTCCCATCCTCCCAGCTGTCTGGAACCCCCTGAGCCTCCATGCCGTCTTCCCTGGGCTGCACCTCCTGCCATCTTTGTCACCTAGAACACATCCAGAGATAGGCCAGCCAAAGCAGTCTTCTGGAAGAGAGCACCTTGTTTATCTCTCCACTATCAGCATCAGAATTGAAAAAATAATATGTTTAAGTGTGCTCTGACCAATCCAACTATCTAGCTATAAAAACACCAGGATGTTTCTCTCCATCAAGGCTTTTATGATAATAACAAAAATAGGACAGGTGTGGTGGCTCATGCCTGGAATCCTGGCACTCTAGGAGGCCAAGGTGGGAAGATTACTTGAGCTTGGGAGTTTAAGACCAGCCTGAGCAAGAATGAGACCTGGTTTCTACTAAAAATAAAAAAATTAGATGGACGTAGTGGTGCACACCTGTGGTCCCAGCTACTCAGGAGGCTGAGGCAGGAGGATCACTTGAACCCAGGAGTTTGAGGCTGCTGTGAGCTAAGCTAACATTGCAGCACTCTACCCAGGTGACAGAGTGAGACCCTGTCTCACTAAATAAATAAATAATTAATTAATTAGTTATGCATGAGAAATGAACACAGCACAGTTTACAGTACCTTTACTGGAAGCTTAAATTTACATATGAACCCTGTAAGTCCCAGCCACCTTCTAACCTCGCAAAGTCACCACAAAGAATATACCAACCTGATGTTTAGTATTAATGGCCAAGTAGTTTAAATCTTTACTGGACCCATTCAAAGCATGAAAGAGGAACCCACTCACCATCCCCAGCAAAACTGGGGAAAATATACTTTCTCATCTTTCTACTTAGAGCTCATACACATCAGTAGCTTTCCTGCACCCTGTAATTCGAATTTCCCCAGAACTCTGTCCACACTGAGCTCCTGCTCCCAAGAAGACTCTGGTCAGCAGGGTTTGGTTTTTGTTGGGGGACTATAGGGGAAGCGCTCTCTTGCGTTCTGTATCAGACTAGTGGTTTGCCCCCTTATCAGTGAAATCCCACCACCCCTCCAATCCTGCTGCAGCCTCACCACCCTCCTGGTGAGAGTCCAGCAGGCAGACAGGTTTTTCCTTCCAAGTATGACAGTGGGGTGAAAGGAAGAGGAAGCTGGAGGGTCTTCAGATTCAAATGGTTCTTATAAGTGCAAAGAAAATCTGAGACCATCTCCCAACCAAAGTGGCTATCCAGGTGAGACTTCTGTGAAACTCGGCTGTACTCTGAGCCAGTGTGTTGACTTGGCACCTTTTTGTACTAGGCCCTGTACTGCTTTTTTACAAAAGCCTCACAGTCTGCTTATGCAACCCACTCAGAGTTGCCCTTAAGTACTGTTCTTCTTGACTATATTTCTAATGAGTTGCACACTGCAGCTGGCTCTTCGCTTACCTGGGCTGCCCAGGGACTTTTCTCTTTATGTGTCTGCGGGGCCCCATGCTATCCAATTGTCTCTCAGACTGCTCCTTTTGCAAGCTGTTTCTGTGTAATGGACCTCTGTTCTCTGCCACTCAGCTGGAGTGAAGAAAAATGTATCCAACTCCTTTTGATAGCCAAAGAAATTCCTTGTTTGAATTTTGAATTGCAATGGACTTCTCCATTAAGCAGAAACAAAGGCAGGATGAGAGTCCATGTATAAGATGACCTAGTTAAACTATTTCATCACCCATCATAGAACATCTACCCTCATTACCTACACTAGGCCAATCTTCTTGTTAAAAAAAGAGAAAGTTACAAATTATGCAAAAATATCAAAGATTAACAGAATATGATGGATGTTCTTCTCTTATGGAGTTAGGAAAATGAAAAGAATACTGACCAGAAAGCAGCATTTCTGAAAGGCGTGTGCAGTTTCCACAGGCATGTTTAGCAGTCCTCTCTTGAATCCAAACAGTTATCAACATGGGACAGAATTGACAGGTTTCCCTAGGCAATTGTACCTCCAGAATGTGCTTCCTATTACACTGTTACACTCAACCTCATGCTATAAATAGTGTTCTCGGGAAAATGCACCTGTGAAAGTACAAAGACGCAGTTCAGGAAAGAAGACGTTTCCTTTCATTTCATTCTTTCAGACTATGAAAGCCTTCTCAAATTTTCACATATCCTTCACAAGATGAAAATAACTTTCACTGAAGTTATGTGCATGCATTAAAAGGCAAACATAACCCCTCAGTTTTACAAATCTGTATTTATTTAGTAGAGTCAACATTAACAAAATGTGTTCTCTTTACTCAAGCTTGAGAAAATTCAATGTAATATCCCTTAAAACAATGTGTTGTTTGTTGGGGGTTTTTTCAATGTGGTTCAGGAAGGAATTGAGTAGGTCGAAAGCAGAAAAAGAAGATTTCTGTGGAGCTTGAGAGCTTGACAACGGGGGGAAGAACTGTAACTGTAAGTGGGAAGAAAAAAGTATTTTTAAAGATTAAACATGGTACTTCATGTTCAGATCATTTTCAAGAGAAATTCATGCAACAAGAAAAGCCTACTTAAGTCAAAGAAACCAAGGTCCAAAAACACATGTAAACTAATAGGAAACAATACCAAAAGTTCCACAAAAAGGACTTCTCATTTGGAAACAGTATCAAAAATTCCAGAGATGGCACAGTAGAGTGAAGGGATATTTGCAAAGGTGTCCTTCTCTGTGAGACTGGGTGGAACATTCAGCATTCCTCGACCTCTTTTATATAAGGAAATTGAGTTGGACCAGGTAGCTCTGAAGTTCTCTCCAATGTTCAAGTTTGGTTATAGGGTAACATGACCCTATTTTGTGAAACTACTTGGTTTAGAAGCATTGGAGGAAATTGTTGGGAAGAAATGTCCCTGCTTCTCCCCATCAACTCTGTTTTCCTCCACCCTCTAGACATGGATTAGTCTGTGGGTCAGTGTCTGAACTGTTCTCAGAACCATGTTTGGCCAGGGCAGGGTCACTGTGCAGTAAGGCGTGGGCCCCAGTGCAGTAGGGACCCTCGATGCTGGACCAGTGTAAATAAGAGCAGGGCTCCATTACTATCCTCCATGTGGACTGCTTCCTCCACAGCAGACCTCAGAGAGAAAATGAGGGGACCTCAAACCTTAACAAAACTAGCCTCCTGAAGCCCAACTGAGTCTAAACTGAACATTTATGGCTGTTTCAATTGCCTTCTTCTGAAGGTGGGTCCAGGAGTCGATCCGGGCAGTGGAGTTCTGCAGGCCAGGGCTCAGTGATGGAGAGACAAAAACAGGGCAGCAACCAGAGATTTAAGGGGGAAAAGGACTAAAGCTGAACTTGGTCTTAAAATTCCATGAAAGTCAAAAGAACCAAAAGCAGTTACCAAAGTTACCACCCCAAGTTCTAGGGGTCAGGTCCACGGTCAACTTAAGTGAGTGAGTGAGTGCAAAGAGCTCAACTACAACATGAACTTTACCTTAGAAAGGAAAACAATATAACCTAAACATTTGTACCCTCATATCAAGCTGAAATTAAAAAAAATAAATAAGTGAGCGCAAACCAGATGGAATTTTCTAGATTAAATGTTCCCCCTCTGCCTCTTTCTTACATTTGACATATTGAACCAGAGATACAGCAAATGCTTAGAAAAAAATAGACATAGCCATTTTTTTAAAGTAGCACAGTAATGCTTGCTCTTCAAGGACAGTTAAACACATCTGTAATCGGAGGAGTCCTGGAATCTGTGTTAAAGGTTAGCTATTGTCTCCTCCCCAATAGACAATATATGAGAGAATAATTTTGAAAAAGCAGTGTATACTCTGAAGCAAGTCACTTGGGACATTAAAACCAGAAAATTGGCGAGTAGGGATTTGCAACTAAGATTTGCTAACCTAATTTCATATTAAAAAAAAAAAGACATGTAAGTACTAAACACTAATAGGCTTAATAACCTTATTAAATCCATTATTCACAAATTGCATGTGACATAATTGCAAATGATTAGCCGTGTTATAATTATACTTTGCAAAACAATTAACCAGAGAGGCAGTCGTCTGAAGTTGGATGAGGCTGGTCAGTGTGGGATAGAATTCATAGCATTAGTTCTCCAAGTGTGAACGAGGGCTCCTTAAGGGGTTTCTTAGACTCTTTCATGAGGTCCACAGATATAGACTATTTTCACAAAAATATTAAAACAGCATTTGCCTTTTCATTGTGTAGCAATCTATACTGATGGTACACTAGCCTTGGCAAAACTGCTGGCACAGCGTAGAGCAAAGCCCTGGCTCTAAACTACATTAGTTACTATGTTCTTCACCTGCACATGCTCCCAGCTTAAAACAAGAGGGGGACAGCTTCCTTTAAAAATTTTGCCTATGAAATAGAAAAAAACATTACTTGTATTAAGTTGATTTTTAATATCATAGAACCTCTGAAAGTTGACCACCCAAGGGGCTGTAGCAAACTAGTCCACATATGGAGGTGGTCAACATAGGTAACTAGGCCTCCTGCACCGATACATATGTGTGGTGCATGTCTGGTCTATGAAAATTAGGACACCTTAAGGAGATGGTCAATGTAAAGAGATGTCAGTAATGGAAGTTCTACTATAATTTAACTTGATAAAATGTGAAATATGCATAAAGCACTTCTGCTGCTTTACAATTATTAACAACATATGATGATTGTCTTAGGGAAAAGCATTTGTGTAGGTGAGTTGAAAACTAAGTTAGTCTTTCAGGGAGTATCAGTTTTACTGAAAAACGACTGGATAACGAACTATGTTTGTTCAGACTTGGATACATGGAAGACAGCCTATCTAAATTGAGTGACAGTGTGGGTATTGGTTGCTCATCATAAAATTGGAGCCGTCAAAGAAAATTTTGGATTTTGGAAAGTGTGTATCTTCTACTATGAATTAGACAGTTTCCTAATACTTTAAGACTTATCTACATTTGGAATATCTGCATAACTCAGGAACCAATATTTTCTAAATGACTAATGTATGATTATAAAATAATGCATGAGTAAAAAGAATGGATAAAATAATGCATGGGTAAAAGGTTCATTGAAAGTGCAAAATGGACCAATGAATTTCATTGTAATAAGCTGTAAAACGGCCATTGACATAATTTCAAATTCCACATTACAACTAATCAATCTTTAAGAAACTACTATGTCCCAAGTTTTGATAAAGAATCAAAGAAGCCTGTCCATAGTTATCTAAAAAGGATACTGAAATGCTATTCCTTTTACCAAATACATGTACATATAAGACCAAATTTTTTTCATGTATTTCCACCAAAACCACATTTCACAACAGACTAAATACAGAAGCAAATGAATCCAGCTGTCTTCTATTCAAGTCAGACACTTAAGAAGTTTGCCAAAACATAAAACAATGCCATTCTTCCATTACTCTTACTAATTCAGGGGCGAATTTGGAAGTCATCGTTCTTTTTTATTGTTGTTTTTTGAGACGGAGTCTCACTTTATCATCCTCAGTAGAGTGCCATGGTGTCACACAGCTCACAGCAACCTCCAACTCCTGGGCCCAGACAATTCTTCTGCCTCAGCCTCCCGAGCAGCTGGGACCACAGGCGCCTGCCACAATGCCTTGCTATTTTCTCTGTTCCAGTTTCCTCATTTTAATTTTTAATACACAGACAAAAGCTCTCTGGGTCCTCAACAATCTTAAGAGTGTAGGGTGACCCTGAGAGCAAAGTTTGAGAATCTCTGTTCTAAGGAACGGGTATAAAAAAGAAAATGTGGCTGAAGACAAAGAGATTGGAGAATGCTAACATTTAGAGACCCGGGAGAGGAATAGTCCTTTAAGTAGAAAGAAAATTGGAAGGACTTCTTGTCCTGAAGGTCAAGAGAAGAAGTATTTCCCAAGAAGTAACTGTCAGTCGAATGCTGCTGGAGGCAGAGGAGGATGAAAGCTGAGAAAGACCACGGGATGTCCATGACAGTGATGGGAGAGATTTGACCAGCAGGGCAGAGAATGAGGAAATCTGATTTTAGAGAATGAATGGGTTCAGGATGTGATGAAGTCAGTAGTGCCAGTAAGCAAGTCTCATTTCAGAGAACGATAGCTACAAGGGCATAACAGATCAGGAAGACTGTTTTACACAAAAAATCCTCCAGCATGTTCTTGATAGGATGCTTCAAAAGAGAGAAAGATGAGGGAAAGGATGAGCACTACAGAAGGCAAAAAGGGATGGAATCCAGCACCATCCTTAGGTGAGAAGGACCATGTGCAGATACCGTGGCTCTTGATGGAGGGGGCTCTCCCTGTCATACACTGACAACCCCCTTCGCCTGCAGTGACTTCCCTTTGTCCTACCTATTTTTCAATTTTCATTTTTTAATTACTCAAAATATGAATATGTTTTCATTTTAGAAAAAATACTGATGTACATAAAGTAAAAAGCCAAAGACTCCCCTTTGTGCTCCCTAATGTCACTCCCTTCTCAGAAGAAAGCCCTGTGAACAGTTCAGCATAGTTCTATCCAGACCTTTTCTATGTGCTTACATGCACATATTTGCACATAAAGAAATGAATACTTTGTTGGGATTTTCCCATTCATGATATCATATTGGACATAACATGCTATAAACTGATGCTTTGTCTTAACAATGCTTCTTGCAGCACTGGTATTTTTGTACCATACTGCAGAGTATTTCATAGTATGGGGGTTTCTTTCTCCTACTGATGGGCATTCAACTTATCTCCACAGTCTCATTATGCTGATAATGCTACAGTGAATATACTGTATTGACTCTTTAGAATATGTGTGAGAATTTCTTTAGAAAAAAATTGCTGGATCAAACGGTATACATTTTTAATGTTTAGGAGCCTCCCAAATGTGCTATCTTAATATATATTCTCACAAATAGTATATGAGAAGACTTGTTCCCCCATATCCGGGCCAATACTAGACATTGCCTTCCTTAATATTGTCTAATATAATGAAAATAATTTATTGTTCTTCTCATGGGTAGCCTCCTGATTACTAGCTTTCAAAAGAGATTTGAGCACATTTTCATAGGCATCTCCCCTGTATCCTAATTATTCTCATGCTTCATGAGGTGAACATCAAGATTTTCTATCTAAACACGGACTCACTGCTCAGGAATCAGTCCTTCTAGACAGCTTCTTCATACTAACCCTCAACTGACTGGATAGTTCTCTTATGAGCTCCCATTGGGTTCTTCAAAACCAACAACACCTCACTTGTCACAACTGTTCACTAATTGTTTCCCACTCCACCTACCCTGTCCCCAGGCTCTGGATATCCCAAGTGCAGGAATCAAGTGATTTCCTTTTGCAGCCCTCATACCTGGCACAGTGCGGGATACATAGCAGGTACTCAGTAAAAGAATTGCTGAGCCAGTTCATACAAATATCACTTCACCTTTGTAGAGAGCTTTATAGTCTGCAAACCTCCTTCACATGTATTTTCTCAGATTGTTTCAATCAAACCAGATTTTTAGGAATTAACGTTTTGGGGGGGAAAGAGTATAAAGAGCATGAATTAAATCACCAGCTGCAGGACATGATATGTATAAAAATAAACCAGTGTAACGTTAACCGTTGGGCTTCTAAGTATGTCCTATAAAAACTGTTCTAGGAGAAATTACCAAAATTCATTAAAACATTAAATGACACAATCAATAGTAAAATAATTAGCACCCAATCAACATTATAATATTAACACCTCAATTAATGAATTGGAGAAAATTAATTAAAAGATATTCATCAATGCAGTAGCCAAATAATAAAAAATAAAACAAAGTGATTTGCTAACAAGTGAATTTGCTCAATAAGAGACCAACCCTTGATGTAAATTTTTGCCTAGCAATCATGTAACTTTGCAACTGAGGCTGATCAAAGTAAATGAATACCCTTTGAATTCCTCTAATAGAATTCTAATTGAACCTGAGATTTTAGGCCATCTCAATGCTCAAATGCAGATCACAGAGACAATTAATATGTCTTCAAAATTTTTCTTTTGTATATAAACCCATACTATGAATTACTCTGCAGTATTGTACAAAAATGGAAATACTATTTCCACAAGATGTTAAAGGGTATTTATTACACATATTTTTTAATCTCAATAGATTTAGGGAATACAAATGGTTTTTTTAACATGGATGAATTACACAATGCTGATCTGTAGCCAGAGATTTTAGTGTACCCATCATCAGAATAGTGTACCTAGTATCCAATAGGTATTTTGTATTCTTCCCGTCCCCTCTTTTCCTCCTCCTTTCCTAGTTTCCAATGCCTATTACACCACTTTATGACCATATATACTGCTCGTTTAGCTCCCACTTACAAGTAAGAACATGTGGTTTTTGCTTTTCCATTTCTGAGATAACTCACTTGGGATAATGGTGTTCATTTCCATCCAAGTTGCTGCAAATGAAATTATTATATTCCTTTGTATGGCTAAGTAGTACTCCATGGTGCATATACCACATTCACTCATCAGATAATGGACAGTCACTCATCAGATAATAGGTTGGTTTCATGTCTTGGCTGTTGTGAATTGTACTGGGATAAATGTTCAGGAATGTGTCTTTTTGACATGACTTCTTTTCCCTTGAGTAGAAGGGAAATACCCAGCAGTAGGACTGCTGGATTGAATGGTGGGTCTACTTTTAGTTCTCTCAGGAATTTCCATACTGTTTTCCATAGAGGTTGCACTAATTTATATTCCCACCAGCATTCTATATGCATTTCCTTTTCTCTGCATCTACACTTTCATCTACTGGTTATAATAATGACTATTTAGACAGTGGTAAGTGATATCTACTTTGGTTTTAATTTGCATTTCCCTGTTGACTAGTAATTGAGCATTTTTTGTATGTTTATTGGCCATTTGTATATCTTCTTTTGAAAAAAATTCTGTCTTTTGCCCACTTTTAATAGGGTTATTTAATTTCTTTCTTGCTGATTTGTTTGAGTTCTTTATCGATTCTGGATATTAGGCCTTTGCCAGGTTTGTGACTATTTTCTCCCTACAGAGTGGGAGAAATAAAATGTAGTATATGCAGTATACAATTTTAGTTTAACTAAAGTCCCATTTATTGCTGCTATACTTGCTTTTGGGGACTTAGTCATAAATTTTTTGCCTAGGTCAATGCCCAGAAGAGTTTTTCCTACACTTTCTTCTAGAATTTTTATGGTGTTTGCGTAAATTTAAATTTAAATTTAAATTGTAAATTTAAATCTTTAATCCATCTTGAGTTAATTTTTATATATAGTGAAAGATAGGGATCTAATTTCATTCTTTTGCATGTGGCTTTCCAATTTTCCCAGCACTATTTATTAAATATGGCGTCCTTTTGCCATTGTATGTTGTTGTCTGCTTTGTCAAAAATCAGTTGATTATAGCTATACAGTTTTATTTCTAGGTTCTCCATACTGTTCCATTAATCTCGGTAATGATTTAAGTCAAACAAGTTTTTTTTTGGTTTTTTTTTCTTGTGTGTGTGTGTGCTGTTTTTGGCTGGGTTGGGGTTTGAACCCTCCACCTCTGGTATATGGGGCTGGCGCCCTAGTCCTTTGAGCCACAGGTGCCGCCCCAAGTCAAACAAGTTTTGGAAAGGCTAGTTTAAAGAAAGGGAAACAAGATTATTTGGTGCAAGGTTTATCAGAGCCTTTAATATGCCAAAAAAAAAAGCACTGTATTTGGCCAATAAAAAAAGTACACTATGAAACATTTGTTTAACTTATTTGACAAGAGAACTACGTAGAATTTCTATGTGGGTTTTATGAGAAAAAGCATCTTCTCAGGTGTCCCATGCAGCATCCTTTGAAAAAATCTTATTTAGATTATTAAAACAATCTTCCATGCAAAACTGATCTTTTCAGACTTACTAGCATCCACTGCTTTAAGTCTCCTTATTTTGTCACAGTTTGTTTACCCTAATATAGTGGCCTGTTATCACATCTGAAGCAGGGAAAAGCCAAGATTGAGGGAGTTATAACTGCTCTAAGCTCAGAGAACAGTAGAGAAAGAAATGTCCATGAGAGGTTAACCTATGATAGGTAGGAAGCCTTGTCTGGATCTAGCAGCTCATGATTTATTGAACATAGCGCCCATGAACTCTATTTTCTGAACTATTTTGCTAGCCCAGATTGGAAATTTATCATGCTGCCTTGCTGATCTTTTCATGGGTGAACTCCTAGGACCTCTTCTGTAGTCATCCTTACCCTGTATAATTGGCCTATCACCAGTCTCTCTGAATGCACTACTCATATTCTGCATACTTATCACTCTCTGAGGCAGAATTGTGTTTGCTTTATGACACGGTAAGCTGGGTTACACCAGGATCTGGAATGCAGCTAGTGTCAAAGGGCTGGAAAAAAGTCTGTCATCTATCTCTTGGCCCTATGCTGGCTCGACCTCCATCCATATTAGAAAGAAAGCTATCCACCTTTTTCTTAAAACTTAAAGCAGAAAAGGTTCCTGAATACAGCCTGCCTGTTCTCTAAATTACCTAATTTTATCCTAATCTCCTCCCCTGACCTACTTTAATCGTTGGGCAAAGGTTGGAGAAAAGAACTTATAAGTACCTCTCCCATGCACCCCTCAAATTACAAGACTGAAAGCACTCACTTCTACTAGATTAGTGGACTGGGTTTTTGTGTGTGTATGCAACAAAAGAAAAAGGAAAACAATTGGTAACATTGGGGCATTTGAATCCTGGTAGAGATAGGGAGGAAGGGGTAGGGCATTTGAGACCAGAACAATCATTACAGTTTAACCTCATTGCACATAGTATCCTAGAATTCTCAGCTTATCTTATTAATACAAGTTTACATAGTTAACTTTCTATTAAGCAATCTTTGCAATTTATATGCATTTTAAAATATGCATTGGCCCCTTGATATATTCAAAATGTCTGAGCATCCCATGAGAAATGCAATTCTTAAAATTTGTAAGAGAGATTATATTTGGGGGATGGAGATGAAAGAAAACGGTGTCTTAATTACATGAAATACTTTTCTAGTGCTTGTACAAGATCTTTACCCCAAACTCTAGATGATGTATCTAGTCAGAAATACTGATGAAGCTGTCTTATTGGTGATAAAAATTTCTGTATTCTGATAATGAAAGTTGCAACTAACTGTATCTGTGATATCAATACCCACTCTACTTACTCTCCAGGAGCAGCTCATGAGCAAAACAATATTTTGGTACACAAATCCCATTTTTAGAATTATCAAAAATATATTTGTGACTAAATATTGATAACAATTACTTTCCCAAAGGAAAATAATCCCTCTTTACTGAGAGTGAAATTATTTTAGCATTGAACTCAGATCTAATGTCCATTTCCCATCTGCTTTTCCAATGTACAATAAAATGGCCAAAGCAGAGGGCATAAACCATACAGTGTATCAAGTATTTATTTCAGGCTTCTGAGTAAGATTTCATATTGAACACAAGTATTTGCTTTTCTCCCTTGAGGAGCCCTACTCTAACAACAGCAGATGAAGAGATCCATAAGGACAAAGAGAACAGAAAGAGCCAACAAACATGGCAAGCTAGGCAGCAGAAGGACCAGCTGTAACTGACAGCAGATTTGGAAGAGCTGCATCTTCCACTGGTGAGAGGCAATACCAAGAAGTAACATAGTTCACGCTGCAGAAGACTGGGGACTGGCTACCTGTGGTAGCTGTAAAAGGAGAGGTGTGGCTAATGCCAGAAGGACTGGCTGAAAGATTGCTGAAGAGCAGCCAGCTCCTTGAATCCCTCCCAGCTCTCTATAGGTGGCCTACTGCCCTTCCCTTACCCTGGGATAAGACTAGAGCTCTACTGTGAGGAAGCCGTCTAGACTGAGAGGCTTCAAATATAAATAAGGAAGGTCCTGCTAGAACACAGGATGCTAATCCTAATGCTGAGCAGTGAGGACCCTTCCCCACTCACCCCCACAATATGGGTAGCATAACCTGTACTCTCCTGGCTATAGACAAAGTGATTTTCAACCAATGTGCCATGAGGGGATCACAGGTGTGCCATGAAAATTGTTAAAGATCATTAATTAAATTATTTTTGAAAGAAGTTCAAAGCACAGTAAATATATTCTTTTTTGTATTCTTTTTTATGATCACCATAATTTGAGTGGGCCATGGAAGTTTAACTATTGTTTCAAGTGTGCTATGAGATGAAAAAAATTGAAAAACACTGGCCTAGAAGACCCTTCCCTGGAGAATCTGAACATTCCCAAAGGAAACACTGTGTAGTTGCTGATAGCTGGATTCCCTGAGAAAAACCCAGACAGCCCACCCTACAGTGAGGGCAGTAGTCAACAAGCACACCCAGGAGCCCAGTTTCCAATCAAAATACATCAGCTTTTTAGCTTGCACTTGGTTTCAATATTGAGATATAAGCCAACAACCCAGGATCATCAGTCATCTGAAAGAAACCTTAAACATGAAAATAATACAAAGATAAAGAAAAAACAACAACTTAGGGAAAAAGACAGCACTAAAGAGGGAAAACATTTTGAAAAAAAATACAATATCTTATAAAAATAACTAAATTTAATATCTTCAAAAAGACATAAAAGAAAATATTACATTCATAAAACTATAACATTATGCCAAAGAATATTTAGAAAATAAAAATGATCACTTGGAAATTATACTGGTGGCAGCAGATGATTTTCACAAGAAGATTGAAAACAAAAGTTGAGAATATTATCCAAAAAATAGGGGAAAAGGACAAAAATATGAAAATAGGACAGAAAAATTAGTAAAATCAGAATACCAGTTTATGTGACCCTATATCCAAATAATAATTTCAGGGGGTGGGTGGAGAAAAATCACCTATGACATAATTTCAGAACATTTCCTAGAACAAAGAGACATGAATTTCTAGGTTGAAAGGGTTCACCAAATATCTAACACTATTAATGAAAATACACCCACACCAACCCTGCCATCATAACATTTTGGAACACTTGGTACAAGATGCCACTACAGGCTTCCAAAGGGTGAAGACACAGAATGTCTGCACGCTTGACAAGACTGAGGAGGCCAAAGCCAATGAATTCCTTCATTTCTCAAGGAAAATGATCTTAACCTCGAATTCCAGATAATTCCAGTTATCTAATATGTAACAAAGTTTTCCAAACTTTACTGGTTTAGAGCAGCAGCCACTTTTATTTTATCTTGCAATTTGGGTGTCAAGAATCTGGCATCTGGCAGAGCTGGGCTGGCCAATTCTTCCTCTTCCTATGACATTGCCCGTGGTTGCCTGATGGTGTTCACTGAAGGACTGATCTGGGCTGGAAGACCTAAGGTGGCTTCACTCATATGATGGGTCTCCAAGAAATGGCAGATAGAAGGCTAAATTCAACCAGATCCTTTTTCTTTTCCATGTAGGGTCTTTTTAAAATATATATTTTCTTGAGCAGTTTTAGGCTTAGAGTAAAAAATGAGTGGAAAGTACAGAGTTTTCCTATACCTCCTCACCTCCCCATATCTCCTATTAATTTTTTCTTCTTTCTTTTTCCTTTTTTAATTTTTTAAGAAAATAATGCTTTTTAAAATTTATGTGTGTATATGTACATTTTTTAAATGTATTTATTTATTTATTTATTTATATTTTAGGGGGAGAGACAAAGTCTCACTCACTTGCCTTGGGTAGGGTGTCATGGCATTATAACTTACAGCCTTCTGAAACTCTTGGACTCAAGCAATCCTCTTGCCTCAGTCTCCCAAATATCTGAGACCACAGGCACCTGCCATAACACCTGGCTAGTGTGTCTATTTTTAATAGAGACAAGGTCTCGCTCTTGCTCAGGTTGGTTTAGAGCTCCCAAGCTCAAGCAATCCACCTACCTCAGCCTCCCAGAGTACTGGGATTATAGGTATGAGCCATTATACCCAGTACTTTTGCTTTTTTTTAATTCTAAAAGTCTAGAAGGAAGTTTTCTGTTATAATTCACATTTTTTTATGAGTGTGGTACATTTGTTAAAAATGAAGAGTCAGGCTGATACATCCTTAAAGTTCATAGTTTACATTAGGGTTTGTGCTTTGTGTTTTATGTTCTATGGTGAGGCTTTGTTTTAATAATTTAGAGTGTATGAGTTGTATTCTGTTACATGTACGTATTGCATAGTGGTGAAGTCTGAGCTTTTAGTATACCCATTGCCCAAGGTTTTATGGGTTTTGACAATTCCATAATGATGCCAGTCACCCCCCATTATAGTATCATATATATTAGATTACCACTATCCCCAAAATCCTCTGTGCTTCACCTATTCATCCTTCTCTTTCTTTCCCCAAACCTCTGGTAACCACTGATCTTTTGCTTTTTGCAGAATGTCATATAGTTGGAATCATATAATGTGTACTCTTTTCAGATTGGCTTCTTTCACTTAACAATATGCATTTAACATTCTCTCATGTCTTTTCATGGCCTAATAGCTTAATTCCTGACCTATCACTGAATATTTCATTGTATGAATAAATCATATTTTATTCATCCATTCATCTACTAAAGGACATCTTGGTTGCCTCTAGTGTAGGGTCTTTTGACATAGGCTCTTTAGCAGAGTGGTCAGACTTCTTACATAGTTGCTAAGGGCTCCAAAAGAATAAAGTTGCCAGATATCTTAAAAGCCAGCCCCAGAGTCAGCATAGTGTCATATCTGCCAAACTCTATTGGTCAAAGAAGTCATCAGCCAGCCCAGATTCAAAGGTAGAGGGGTCAAAGATAATGTGGCTATCTTTAATTTGTTCCTTCAGTCAATGAGAGGCAGACTATGACAGTCCTTGAAGCACATTTCCTTCACCCTTTGTACAGCTTAGCAAGAAGCTGCTCCATCATGCTTGGAACTCCCACTTTTTAACAAAGCAATTACCTATGAAAAAAAAACTCTATTATTGAGGGGCTTTCAGATGGCTGACTAGAGAAATCTGATATCCACCTTTTCCACAAAGAAGTCCCAAATAGCAAGTAGGTAATTGTGCGTCAAATAGATTACCTAAGGGACAATGCTGCAATTCAACAGAAAATGAAAGAAAATCTCTAAAGCAAGAAAGGAGAACAAAAAAGTAGGCTATTCAGCCAGTATTAGATAAGAGCCTGGAGAGGATTCCCAATGCATTGAAAGGATGAGTGAGTGACCTCCCCCCGCAAAGAGGTCCATATTGCCATCATAGATGCCTCCAAGTCTAGGCACAAGAGAACCCCTTGACCTATGAAGGCACTGTGACTAACATAGGAAACTACCTGGAGGCCATATGACAGCATTACTAAGGAGAGGGAGCTCGTACTGGGTCTCACTCGTCCCTTATCGATCTTCTCCACAGCACATTACAGTCAAACTGTCCAAAGTTAAAGACAGATAGAAAATTCTTAAAAGCAGCAAAAAAAAAAAGAAAGAAAGAAAAGCATCCAGACAATTATAAAGTAGCCCCGCCCCCCACCATCAGACTAACAAGAGATTTCTCAGCAAAAAAATCTACAACCCAGAAGAGAATAGAATGATAATATTCAAAGTGCTAAAATTAACTATGCACAGAGATGCATGCCTGTAGTTCTAGCTACTTGGGAGAGTGAGCCAGGAGGTTCATTCGAGCCCAGGAGTTTAAGGTTTCAGTGAACTATGGTCACACCATTGCACTCTAGCTCAAGTGACAGAATGAGACCCTGGCTCAAGAAAAGAAAGTACTAAAAGAAAAAAACTACTAGCCAAGGATACTAAACCTAGCAAAATTACTCTTCAAAAATAAAGGAGAAATAAAGTATTTCCCAGAGAAACAAAAGCTGAGGGACTTCATCACCACTAGACCAGCCCTACAAGAAATGCTTACAGGAGTTTTAAACCTGAAAGCAAAAGGACAATATCTTCCATCATAAAAAATAAAAAAACATGAAAGTGAGCAAGCACACATATCAGGGATAGAAAGGACACAAGTGAACCCTTATAGATAACCACCAAACCAAAATAATGAGAAAAGCAAAGAAACAAAAAAATAAATAAAACAACCACAAATCAATTAATAAAGTGATAGGAATAACCTCTCACATATCAATAATGACCTTAGCTACAAATGGATTAAACTTTATACTTAAAAGATACAAACTGACTGAATGAATATAAAAACATGACTCTCTACACTTAAAAGACACAGACTGGTGGAATGAATATAAAAACATGACCCATCTGTACATTGCCTACAAGAAATTCATTTCACCCATAAAGACACATATAAAGTAAAGGGATAGAAAAAGATATTCCATATAAAGGAAAACCAAAAACAAACAGGAGTAACTATGTTTATGTGAGATAACACAGATTATAAGTCAAAAAGAGTAAAAAGAGACAAAGAAGATCATTATGTAATAACAAAGGGATGTATTTAGCAAGAGCATGTAATAGTAGCTGAGCAGTCAGATATGTAAAGCAAATATTATATCAGATCTAAAGGTAAAGATAGACCCTAGCACACTACTAGGTGGGGATTTCAACACCCCACTATAAGCATTATGCACATAATCTAGACATAAAATTAACAAAGAGACATTGGATTTAAACTGAACTTTAGAGCAAATGGACCTAACAGACACTTTCAGAACATTTAATTAAAAATCTACAAAATACACATGCTTCTTTTTGGTACATGGAACATTCTCAGGATAGACCATATGTTATGACACAAAACAAGTCTGGAAAAAGCAAAGTCATATCAAGTATCTTCACAGACAAAAATGAAATAAAACTAGAAAGCAATAAAAGGTATTTTGAAAGTTGCACAAATACATAGAAATTAAACCTGTTCCTGAATGACTATTGTGTCAGGGAAGAAATTAAGAAAAATATCTTGAAACAAATGAGAAACAAACTACAACATACCAAAACCTATGGTATATAGCAAAAGCAATACTAAGAGGGAAGGTTATACATCAAAAACTAGAAAGATTTCAAATAAAAAAATCTAACAATACACCTGAAGAAACTAGAAAAGCAATAACAAACCAAACCCAAAATTAGTAGAAGGGAAAGAAATAATAAAGATCAGAATATTTCTAAACAAAATAGAGACTAAGAAAACCATATAAAGGATCAATAAAATAAAAGTTTGGGATTTTTAAAAGATAAAAGTAATAAATAAACCTGTATATACTAAACAAGGAAAAAAAGAGAAAAGACCCAAAAAGGGGGACATACAACTAATACTACAGAAATACAAAAGATCATCAGAGACTGCTATGAGCACCTACACACTAACAAACTAAACAACCTACAGGAAATGGATAAATTCCTAAAAACATGCAACCTACCAAGATTAAATCAGAAAGAAATAGAAACCCCAACCAAACCAATACCTGACTGACTCAGTAAAATAATGAGATTGAATCAGTAAAAAAAAGTCTCTAAACAAAGAAAAGTTCAGAACCTGATGGCTTCACTGCTGAATTCTACCAAACTTACAAATCCCCAACAACTACTAGCAAACCAGATACGACACTACATCAAAATAAATAAAGAAATAAAACAGCATGAGCAAGTAGGATTTATCCCAGGGATGCAAGGATGCTGCAATATATGCAAATCAACAAAGGTGATAACACCACAGCAACAGAATGAAGGACTAAAACTACATGATCATCTAAATAGATGAAGAAAAAATTGATAAAATTCAAAATTCCTTCATGATAAAAAGCTTTGAACAAAGTAAGCCTGGAAAGAGCATATCTCAACATAAGCCACATATGATAAACTCACAGCTAACATCATACCAAATGGGAAAAAGCTGAATATCTTTCCTTGAAGGACTGGAACAAGAAACGGATGCCAGCTTACACCAATCCTATTCAAAATAGTACTAAAAGTCTTAGCCAGAATAATCAGACAAGAAAGAAAAATAAAAGACATCCGAATTGGAAAGATGTTAAATTGTCTCTCTTTGCAGATGACATGATCTTATGTTTAGAAAACCTGAAGATTCCACCAAAAAATTATCCAATATGATAAATAAGTTTATAAAGTTGAAGATACAACACCAACATACAAAAGTCAACATACAAAAGTGTAGTGTTTCTATACAGTGAATTGGCTGAGGAAGAAATGAAGAAGGCAATATCATTTGCAATAGCTATAAAAAATAAATATCTAAAAAGAAACTTAACCAAGGAGGTCTGATGAAAGACAGTAAATAGCACATAACAAATGAAAAGACATTCCATGCTCAAGGATAAAAAGAATTAACATTGTTAAAATAGTCCAAAGCAATTTATATGTTCAATATTCTTTCTATCAAAATATCAGTGCAGTTTTTACAGAAATGGGAGGGGGGGGAAATCTTAAAATTTATTTGGAGCCAAAGAAGAGCCCAAATAGCCAAAGAAATCCCGAGCAAAAAGAACAAAACTAGAGACAACTCATTTCTTGACTTTAAGAGTTCAAAATATATTACAAGGCTTTAGTAACCAAAACATCATAGCATTGGTATAAAAACAGACACACGAGCCAATGGAACATAACAGAGAATCTAGAAATAAATCCACATATTTATAGTCAACTGTTTCTTGACAAAGGCCCCCAGAACATACATTGGACAGATTCTTCAATTAATTGTACTAGGGAAACTGGATATTCATATGAAAAAAATGAAGCCTAACCTCTGTCTTTCACCATATACAAAAGTCAACTCAAGATTGATTAGAGACTTAAACATAAGACCTAAAACTACAAAACTATTAGAAGAAAACATAGGGAAATGTTTAAGAACATTGGTTTAGGCAAAGATTTGTAGCTAAGACCTCAAAAAGCACAGGCAATAAAAATAAAAATAGACAAATTGGACCTTATTAAGCTAAAATCCTTTTGCACAGCAAAGGAATTAATCAACAGAGTGAAAAGACAACCTACAGCATGGAGGAAAATATTTACAAACTATTCATTCAACAAGGGACAAATATCCAGAATACACAGGAACTCAAACAATAAAACAGCAAAAAATAAATAATAATAATATCATTAAAAAGTAATCAAAAGACATGAGTAGACTTTCTTTAAAAGACATACCAAAGGTTAATAAGTATATGAAAAAATGCTCATCACTAGCCATTAGATAAATGCAAATCAAAACCACAATGAAATATTCCCAGTTAGAATGGCTATTATTAAAAATACGAGAAAAATAACAGATGCTTTCAAGGATGTGATAAGAAGGTACATCTTATACACTGTTGAGAATGTAAATTCTAGCCACTATGGAAAAAAGTTTGAAGATTTTTCAAAAACTAAAACCAAAACTAGAATCAATCTAGCAATCACACTACTGGGTATTTAGCAAAAGGAAAAGAAATCAGTTTATCAAAAAGATACCTGTACCCTTGTGTTTATTGCAGCACTATGCACAATAGCAAATATATGAACTCAACCTAAGTGGTCCATCAATGAGCAATGAAATACTACTCAAACAGGGAAAAAAGGAATTCTGTCATTTGCAGCAACGTGGATGGAACTAGAGGTCATTATGGGAAGTGAAATAATCTAGACACAAAAGGACAAATATCATACATTCTCACTTAGATGAAGCCAGACAATTAAGTTTGTGAATGCCTCCTAGAAAAAAGACAACCTACCTCAGTGCTTTTTATCACTAAGGTCACCTTCAAAGTAGTACTCCCCTTGGGAAGCTATGCACTGATACCAGTGCCTAGTCCACCCTTCAAAGCACTTTTTCTAGGGAGAGTTCATAAACTTAGTTGTCAGACCTCATAGGATAACAACTCTGATGGCCATTCCAAAATTGCTTTGAAGTATAGACAAGACACTGGCATCAGTGCATAGTTTCCCAAAGGAGAACCTCAAAAGTGACCATAGTGATACTCAGCAAAGAGTACTGTAGTACTTTTTCTAGGATGAGTTCACAAACTTAATTGTCCAGCCTCATATGCGGGAGCCAAGGAAGTTGATCTCATGGAGATAGACAGTAGACCGATAGATACCAGAGTCTGGGAAGAATGAGAGGTTGGGGAGAGGAAGAGAAGTTTATTAATGCATACGAACATACAGTTATGGAAGAAATAAGTTCTGTTCATTAGCAGAATCTGGTGACTAGAGTTAACAACAATATATTGTATATTTCAAAATAGCTGGAGATGATGAAATATTCCCAATATATTCTATATATATGGAATATTCCCATTCCATATATATAGGAAGGATAAATACTCAGAGTGACGGCTGTCCTAAATACATTGCACATCATTATACATTCTATGTATATAGCAAAATATCCCATATACCCCATAAATGTGTATACATATTATGTACTGGTAAATAAACAGAAATAATTATGCTGACAGAAAGAAAAAATAAATTTGTTACTGTTGCTACATAATGATTTAGAAACACTACAACCCTCTTTCCCAATAATACATAAAGTGCTGAGAAGCAGAGTTCCTGTCCCACAGGTGTCTTGTCTAGCTGTGTCCTGTGTGAGACAGGGATTGTGAGACCACAGCAACAATGTAGGCTCTGCTACCTCTCCACTTTAAGTTTTTCCCCAATAAGTTCAATGAACTTTATTTATATTTAAACTATGGTGATAGCTTTTTTCCAGGCCCACCTTGTACATCACCAGCAATCAAGTCAAAGAATTAAAACATTTTCAGATATACAAGTGCTAAGAAAAATAATAATGCTTCTTCCCACATAACCTTCAAAGCTATTTTAAAGTGTTCTTTATAAAACACAAGAATAATATAGCCTTCCAGGAAATAGGAGTTCCAACAACCCAGGAAGAAGGGATCTCCAGGATAACAGGGAAAGGAGTTCCCAGGTTAATCCCTGTACACTGGGTATGGACAAAAAGCCCAGATGGAAGCAGGTTATGAGGCTCCAGAAGAGATTTTCTAACAAAATGAAATCAACAAGCTATCTGGTATATTGGAGCATACTAAAAGGAGATCAAGCAACTGTAGAATATTTAAATGTCTACTGATGAGAAATGATTAGAAAATTAAGCAAAAAAGCAAAAGATAGCATTAATGCCAAGAGAATAAAGTTATAAGTGGGGAAAGAAAGCAATCATTGATCAGTTGCAAATAGCTAAAACCTCCTCTTCCAGAGTAAGGAGCAAATAAATAATGTCAAAGACATTAAAATCATAAAAATCAAGGAATAGCCTTAAAAGAACTTTATTTAGAGATAAGGAGAAAAATGCCAAAAGACTCAGTCAATTAATGTTGAAATTAGTTGCCTCTGGGAATGGAGGAAGGGGGGCAGTGGAGAAGGTGGGGTGACTATCAGTACAAGCCTTACATACACAAATGGTTACATTATGTGTCTGTAAGACTCACCACCTGAAATTCACCTTTTCAATTAGACGTCCTCTGGCCACTCTCCTTTTTTTCCATAAAATTTATCACTATATAGAATACTGTACAATCTGCTTACTTATGATGTTCAGTGTTTTTATCTGTACTTTCCTGCTGGAATGTCAACAACACAGAGAGGCAGAGATCTTGTCGTTTTCATTTGCCAATATTACCCAAGCGCATACACTAGCATCTGGATTATAATAGATGCCCAGTAAATGTCTATTGATTAAATGAATTTAATTTTTAAACTATGCGCTGGGTAACTTGGATTTAAAAAAATAAATTAAATACTTCATTCATCTGAAAGTTCTCCCACAAAGCAAAAACTCTGTACATGAAGTATTGCTCAGACATCTTGGTCTTCTATTAGAAAACATTATCAATTTTCTCAGACTTCAAAAAAGACTACAATTTTCAATGCACCCTGAATGCCCAACAGGATACACGATTACCTTTCTGAAGCACTGAGACAGGTGCCAACCTCTAATACAGGGAGTGAGAGTTACATAGCACATACATACAATGGTAATTGTATGTAAGGTTGTGAGAAATGAAATTACATAGTGAAAAGAAGATAAAAGGCATTTGAAGAGCAGTCGAATATTTTTGAGTTAAATTA
The DNA here is from genome assembly GCA_963573935.1 of Arctocebus calabarensis. Lineage (NCBI taxonomy): Eukaryota > Metazoa > Chordata > Mammalia > Primates > Lorisidae > Arctocebus > Arctocebus calabarensis. Next base: position 26,987 of record CAUYON010156486.1, read on the forward strand.
GTATTCATTAGTATTCATTATTATATCTGGCCTTGTTTCAAAAAAGGTTTTAGGAAGTTCTGTGTCTATCAGTATTTGATTCAACTGAGACTCAACATACGGGCTAAGACAACACATGAGAGTATTTCCCAGTTGTGTAGTCTAAGACTAGTTTGGGAGTTCAACTCTACCTAGTCCCTAGGATCCAGGTTCCTTTCAGTTCACCCCTAAGAAACATTACCAGAAAGCCACTGCATACTTTTGTATGTGGTCTCGCTATGTTGTCCAGGCTGAATTCGAACTCTTGGACTCAAGCAATCCTCTCACCCCAGTCATCCAGTAGCTGGAATTACTGGCATGTGCCATCATCTCAACTACTGCTGGGAACTTCTAATTCCTTCTCACTGGCTAGAGCTTAATGACCATTGTGTCACTCCAAACTGCAAAAGAAGCTGGGAAATGCAGTCATTGTTCAGGGCAGGCACAGGTCCACTAAAATTCTCACCAAGGGGAAAATAGATCTGAAGAACAAAAAGAGTGTCTACCACAGCTTCATGGTCAGGTTCAAAATGACAGAATGGATAAAGATGAGCTCTTGGTGAAAAGATTAGAAAGGTATGACTTTAAAGGTCTCCATACAAAAGGAGAAGTTTGGTATCTTCAACAATTCTCTTACCACATCAACTCAACCCACTTCATAGGACCACTTTTTGTAATAGCTCCCAATAATATGTTCACAGTTTAGGGGAAACTTATCAGCAGATATTTGATTTTCTGAGTTCATTTCAACTGTAGTTTTAGAAGTCATGATAAAAACACGTTTCTTTGAACTTTATTATGTGACTGTCTTGATATCAAATGCATATATATATATATGTATATATTTGTTTCAGAATTAAAGAAAAATCTATTTACCTTCGTTTACGGGAAAGAAACCACTGCAATCACAGGGACTACCAGAATATTTCAAAAAATGGTATGTAGCTTCCTATTTAAGCCTTCAGTCATGTGCCTGTAAAAAATGATTTTATTTCATAAGTAATCTGAAAGCTGAGATTTAGATAACAAGCAGCACAGAATGAAATAAGCAATCTCTCTTCCAACACCATTGCCCTTTCTGAGAGAAGGGCCCTGTGCATAGAGCCATTTACCCACAGTAAAGGGGAACAAAACCAGATGGACCAAGGGGCAGATCAGTCACCCAAAAAGTTCTAGAAAGGCTATGGTGCAGGGTGTTCAAGGCTCAGGAGGGAAGATATAAATGAATGTCAGCCTATTTAGGGCTGGGAAAAATCAAGGTCATTGCAAAAGCTCTGCCCTTTCTAATGGTGCAAAGTTTCCTATATTTCTGCTGGGGCTAGAGTTTTAAGTGTCACCCGTGTGGGTTTCAACCTTCTACCTTGTGGACCTAGAAATGGTCTATCGATGGAAGATTTGAATGACATGCCTGATTGGTAAACCATGGCCTAATGAATTGCCAAGAAAATGTTTTGTGACATCATAACACAGAGATGACAAACAGCATATGGGTTTGCTGTGTTCTTCCTAAGCCCGGAAATAATATTACTAACAAACTGTGGCATGCTTGTCTGCTGTACTCAGATTCTGCCTCAGACGTCCTCGAAATACAGCACTTCTGACAATTATCATCAAAAATTAGACTCGGCACCTAAAATTAAACCTATCTGCCATCTCTAATTAACAAAAGATGTGGAGGAACTTTCCAAACAGCACAGGTTTTAACCAAATATGTAATTTATAAATAATGTATTTCCTTTAATAAATATTCTAGACAGATAAATGTCCTATTCCTCTAAGAACAAAACAGATTTTTTTTTACTAATAATAACTATCATTTGTTGGACTCTTACCAAGGGCTAAGAACACTTTATGTATATTTCCATTAATTTTTTCAACAACAGACATTGTAAGGCAAGTATTAAATTTCTTCAGTACTGAGATATCATTGATTTTAATAGCTCTGAGGAGGGTTGGGGGAAGCAAAAGGAAGGAAAAATTATAATGTGCCCATTGATTGCAGCACTCAACCCAATATCAAGTGTGTTCAAATATATTTCTCAGAATTGAGGAACTATGACGATATCTACATTGTTACAGCTGAGGTAATGAGGCATAGAAAAGCCCAGAACTTTGTCCCCAGTCACAAAAGAGTGAGTTACAGAGTGAGAACTTCTACCCACCAACAAAGATAACACAATGAATGCTCTATGTTCTGAGATGATCTCCAGAAAGATATCAGCCTCACCTCTCTGCATATGAATACAAGCAATAGTTGGTGGATATTTACAATCAAATCTGGCTGTGACGCATTATAGATACAAAGGAGACATCAGGACTCCAGCTGCACTCTCTCTTTCCTTTAGTGAGCTACTCAAATAGGCCCCCAACCCTGTCAAACACCTTCTGTAAATGCAGACTGTGAAAAACAATAGAAACTCATCTGTGTGGAATATTACGGAGCGCTGGAAAATGATTACTAAACATCAACTACATCTTTATTTGAGAAAAAGAAAAAGTAGGATATAAAATTAAATCATATAGTATAATTTCTACTATATTTTTATTTTTTATTTCAGAATACTATGGGGGCATACTTGCCTTGGTTACATAGTTTGCTTTTGTATATTTTAATTCAGAGTTATAAATGTGTCCTTCACTAAGAAAGTGTGCGATGTACCCACGCAATGTACCTATTAGTTGTGAACTTACTAATTGCCTTTTCCTCTCTTTGTCCCACCTATTTGAATTTCGTTGAGTTTTGCTTCCATATGAGCATGTGTCAGCCAACTAGTTCCAATTTAGTATTGAGTGTGTGTGGTATATGTTTATCCATTCTTTCCGTCATCCTACTTCATTAGGATAATGGCCTCCAACCAATCCCATTCAGGTTGTTACAAAACATGCTAGATCTCCATCTTTTTTAATGCTGAATAGTATACTACATTTTATTAATCCATTCATATATTGATGGGCATTTGGGTTGTTTCCACATCTCTGCAATTGTGAATTGTGCTGCTACAAACACTCAAGTGCAAATGTAAGTGTCGTTTTCATAAAAATGTCTTTTTTTATTTCTACTATATTTTTGAAAAGAAAAAAACAGCTGTACCTAAAAAGAAAGGTTGGTAGAAGACATACCAAAATCATTTCAATAATACATTTTGATTGATTCTTTTTACTTTTTCTACTTTTCTGTTTCACACAGATTTTATTTTATGTAGAAATAATCTTTTTTAAAAAAATACACTATAAACCAAGTCTAGAAACAGTAAAGCGCTTGGTCACGGTACACAGGCAGAAGTATTAGGTGAGAGCATGTTGGTGAGTGGTAGTCGTCTCAGGAAAGCAGCCGGCTGCTCTCTGCTCTGTGTGACTCTGATCCAGTGTTTCTCTTTGACAAGATCCAGACGTGCCAATTCAACATTGCTTTCCTACCCACAATGCATTTAGCCATCTTTCATAAAATCATAAAGACCAGAAGAAGATATTTCAAAAAGTACCAGAGACGCTGGGTAGAAGGCAGTTATCTTTTTGTGATCTGCTGTCTTGACAACATTCCTTTACAATTCAAAGTGCAGGGATGAAAGAGGGAAGGGAGATGGGAAGAAAGTCTAATCATGAAAAACACACATGTCAAAATCTGATGGAAACCTTTGGCTTCTGTCAGACTTCTTTTGTCTAATGAATTGATGCCAAGGAAGGAGGAGGAATCATTTCTTTCCTTTTCTTTCAATTTCCAACCCTTAGAAATGCATAAAATGTACACATTCTCCAGTATTACTTCTTTGAAGATGCTTCTCAACTATTTTTCTAAGAATGCAATTCTAAAAGGATTTTTTTTAGGTTGTCAATTACTCATTATTTAATGTTCTGGGGTTTGCTTCTCCAGCCCCTCTCCCTATTTTCTGTTGCATTTTCTTGCTAAGGATTTTCTTTTGATATTCTGAAGCATGTAACCTGACTACCCACGCCAAATTGTTTCAATTACTCCCCAAGGTTTTTATTAGATATAGGAAAATCAGCTTTCCACATTCTGCATATTTATGGGACTCCGCTAATTTTTCAAAACCAGCCAGAAAGAAAGAGGAAAAAAGAAAGAGTTGAATGGAATATGAAAATGTTTCTCAAAAATTGTGTAGTAAAAATTAAAGAAACAGCTCCTCTTTTCATCTTGATTCTTAGGTAAGAGATCTCAAACATTTCCATACCTCCTTAACATGAACCACCATCAGTGATTATAAAGCATTTTAAATGTGGAAAGTAAAAGTCATCTTTAATTCAGGGGATCGTTCTGTGTGTGGGAGTTAAGAACAGCAAGGCTCCTGCCAAGTCTTTTTTACAATCAGCAAAGGAGATGACTTGCAGTGGCATCTGGAGCTCCCAACATGCCAGAATGGCCCAGGCTGGGAGGCAACAGGTGCACTGAAGGGGGAGGGGCCAAAAGACCATGGCCTTAGCTGGATCCTCACAGAACATCACTACTTAGAGACAGAAAGTGAGGTCCAGAGAACTGAGAGCAGAGAGGCCTTCTCCTCCCTGTTGCCTCATAAAATTTTCTCCTTTCCTTAAAGTATAAAATCAACTGGTTTTGAATTTAAGCTCTGGAATTGCTGTGCATTTGGAGCCAGTCATTTAAATTATTTCCCCTGTTTCTGCGTCTATAAAATGGGAATCATGGTTCAGGGAGCAGAATTGCCAAGGCAAACCCAATCTCCTCCTGGGTGCCTAGACAACAAGCCAGTGTGAGTGGGCCATCTTCATCCTGTCATCTGGAGAAAAGGCTGCACCCAGTCAGTGGCATGAGGGGGTGAGGGGGACAGCTGCTTTCTCATCTTCTGCAAACGTTGCCTCTCTCCATTAAAACCAATTCTTTGAACTATGCCATATGACATCATGGAATTGATCACAAAACCTGTAGCATCACTGACCCAAATGGGGTCACTTTGTCCAACAGCTATGATACCAGTAAATGCCTGAACTTCACAAGGCTGCTGTAAGGGTATATGAGAAAATACAGGCTTCCTTAATGCCCATCCTTAGGATACCACTGAAACAATTGTCACTAATTCCACCTACTGTCTGTATCTTTACTCAGTATTTTTAAAAAGCAGTCACTTTTTCATTGTCAAAAGTAGAATTTTGGGGGTTGGCAAACATAGAGATGTATGTATTTGGGGGGTTAAATGTGAGAATTTAATACACCCATATAATCAGATCAGGGCAAGAGGGATAACTATCACATTTATATTTTCTTTACTCCAGGAATACTTCTGTTACTGTCTTCAGCTATTGTGAATTGTGCAGTAGATTAACATTAACTGTAGTCAACCTGCAGACATATTGAACAACAGCTCTTATTTCTTTCATCCGAGTATATATCTATACCCATTAGTTAAGGTCAAAAGTTTTTTTTAAAAAAAAGTAGATTTGAAAAAAATAAAAATAAACCTAAAAGCTACATGTTAAACATAAGGCCTGCGGCTCCCGGAAGTAGAAGGCAGCAGAGGGGGATCATGTACTGGGTGTCCAGGCCCCTGACACAGGAGGGGTTGAGTAGCTGGACAGGTCGGGAGTATCCAGGAAAAAGAAGGGGCTCCCTCCAAGAGGAAAACACTGAGTTAGGGACCAGAATGAGAAGAGACGAAAGCAAGGGTGCTATAGGAGAGCGAGGGCAGAGAACAGAGGAGAATGAACAGAACAGCAGAGTTAGCCCTGGGAGCTGGCCCAGGACTTCACTGGGGAGGAACCAGAGGACAGGGGCAGGCATTAAGGAGGACAGGAGTAAGCACTGAATGCCAGGCAGCCAAGGACTCAACGAGGGTGATGGGGCTAAGGCAGTGGTTCTCAACCTTCCTAATGCCTCGACCCTTTAATACAGTTCCTCATGTTGTGGTAACTCCCAACCATAAAATTATGTTTGTTGCTACTTCATAACTGTAATTTTGCTACTGTTATGAATCGTAATGTAAATATTACAAAGGGTTGCGACCCACAGATTGAGAACCGCTGGGCTAAGGGATGGAAGAGGCTAGAAAGAGGCTTTGTCTAATTAGGCTGAAGGCTCTGGAATGAGCTTAAGGCTGGGGAAGGCACAGCTGTGGAGACAAAGCAGCTGAGGGTTTCCCCCTCCTCCGACAAAGATCCTCACCCCTCCAGGACTAGACCACCTGTGTGCAGCACTAGGCAGGATGTCGCCCTGGCCAGACACTTCCTACACGCATACTATGAGCTCCACTCTCTGGGAACCAAGCACTAATCCTTGGGGCCTGATGCTCAGTCAGAACCCAATAAATATTCAATTTTCTGCAACTCTGTCTGTCCTTGCCTGATCTCACACGCCCTTGTTCCCAGACCCAGCAGTGTGGGCCAATGACTCTGTCCGCTCCATCCCACAAGCCCTTTACTCACGTGTCTGTGGCTGTGCCTCAGCTGTGGTCAGGTGATTTGCTATAAGTCTGACTTCCAGTTTGACAGGGAACAGAAGCCATGGAAAGGCCAAAACTGCTATTCTCAGCACTGAGTTTAGCATCTGCTGCCCACAGTAAGGACTTGTCCTTCCAACACACATTTTTTTTTTTTTGAGACAGAGTCTCAGTTATGTTGAGCTCGGTAGAGTGCTTTGATGTCACCCCTCACAGCAACCTCCAACTCTTGGGCTCAAGCGATTCTCTTGCCTCAGCCTCCCAAGTAGCTGGGACTACAGGCACTCGCCACAAAGCCTATTATTTTTGGGTTGTAGTTGTCACTCCAACACACATTTTTTAACCTAAATAACTCTCAGGAGTCACATTTCACCTTTGAAAAGAAGTAAAACATAAACGGCAATCCCTTGCCAACAAGAATACCTCCACAGTGGGCAAAAACCAGACTTGGCAAGATTATACTTTATTTAAAATAAAGAGTAAGAACCACTAGGACCTGTTACCTCACACCTGTTAGGATAATCATCTAAACTATATATGACAAGCAGCACCAGTGAGGTTATGGAGAAATTGAAATCTTTGTGCAGTGGGAGTATAAAGGGTTACAGTTGCTATGGAAAATAGCATGGAGTTTCCTCAAAAAGTTAAAAATTGAACTATTAAGCCTTACTTCTGGGTATCTACCCAAAAGAATTCAGAACAGAATCTGGAAGAAATGTTAATTTGTACCCCATGCTCATTTGCAGCATTATTCACAACAGCCAAAAGGTAGAAACAGCAAGGCACAGTGGCTCACATCTCTAATCCTAATCACTCTGAGAAGCAAAGGCTGGTGGATTGCTAGACTCAGAAGTTTGAGACCAACCTGAGCAAGATTGAGACTCCATCTCTACTGAAAACAGAAAAACTAGCTGGGTGCTGTAGCGGTCACCTGTAGTCCCAGCCACTTGGTACGCTGAGACAAAAGGGTCATGTGAACCCAAGAATTTGAGGAGGCTATAAGCTATGACACCATAGCATTCCACCCAGGGTGACAGAGTAAGACTGTTGTAATGAATAAAAAAGAAAAAAGAAACAACCTAGATGTTCATCAACAAATGAATGGATAAAGAAAATGTAGTGTGCATACACAATGGAATACTATTAAGCCTTTAAAAAGAAGGAAATCCTGCCATATGCAACAACATGGATTAATCTCGAAGGCATTATGCTAAATGAAATGAGCCAGTCACAGAAGGACAAATGCTGCATAATCCCACTCAATGAATCATCTAAACTAGCCAAACTCCCAGAAGCAGACCGCAGAATGGTGGTTGCCAGGGATTTGAGGGTGGAGGGGTGTTCAAAGACTATAAAATTCCAATTATGGAAGATGAATAAGTTCTAAAGATCTGCTGCATAGCCTTGTGCCTATAGATGACAGTGCTGCCTTGTACACTGAAAAATCTGTTAAGAGAGTAGATTTCACATCAAATGTTCTTGCCACAATAAAATATAAAAATAGGTAAAAGACAAAAAAAGAAAAGAGAAAGTAGAAGAAAAACAAATGTTAGAGTGGCATAAAATACATATTTTTAAGTAAATGAAGAGGGATGAGACATCCACTTTGAAAGTAAATAATACTCATCTGCTTTTCGAAACCAAATCAACATTGGCAGGAGGAGGGCAACTGGCCGGGTCTCACCTAATGGGCACAATCCGAGGGTGTTCAGCACCCCTGGATGGAGTGCTCTTCTGCAACTTGAATTTTACCTTGGAAGAGAGAACACTGTCACCTAAAAATATATATACCCTCATGTTAATTTGAAATTTAAAAAATAAGAAAATAAAAACAAACCAGCATCTGACAGGGTGAGGTGACTCATGCCTGTAATCTAGCACTCTGGGAGGCAGAGGCAGGTGGATTGCTTGAGCTCAGGAGTTCAAGACCAGCCTTAGCAAGAGCAAAACCTTGTCTCTACTGAAAATAGAAAAATTAGTCAGGCATTGTGGCAGGTGCCTGTGGTCCTGGCTACTGGGGAAACTGAAGCAGAAGGATTTATTAAGCCTGAGAGTTTGAGGATGCTGTGAACTGTGATTCCACGGCACTCTACCCAACGTGACAGCGTGAGGCTCTGTCTCAAAAATAAATAAATAAATAAATATAATTATTTTAAAACAAACCAACACCTGTTCCAAACCAATACCTGTCACAGCGGCACGGGCTTCCAGAGGAGGACACGCTGATGGGTTTATGGGATGCATACAGCCCCTTTTTACAATTGCCAAAGTAGACTTTACTTACTTGGAATATAATGTACTTTCCACTGGCAGCCTCCCTTGTTTTGTTTTTGCAAGTTTAACAAAACCTTTGTAGAAACACCTGTTTTGGGTTGTTTTGTTTTCAGAAATTTAAAACTGCTTAACAACATGTTTTTTCCGGGACCAAGCTTCTCTCTGTACAATGAGAGAAGCCTCCCTCTCTATGCACACACTTATGGGGAAAGTGGGGAGCAGGGGACTCACTTGAAACATCAAGGATGAGAAAAGGAGAATTTTAACGCTCTGCTGAAATATAGGTATTTGCAGCCTCACCTGCCCATCCCCACCCCTTTACCCCTTGCAGAAAACCAGATTTGGTCGAGACCCTCCCAAGTTGTCCACCCACATCCACCTCCCACACTCTGCACCCTGACAGCAATTCACCTTGCTAGGCCCCTTCTCTGGGCCGTGTGAAGCCATCTAGAGAAGGGGGAGGATCGGACAGACCTAGAGAGACAGGGGAAAGGAGCAGAACTCAGGCCACATGCAGTTCACCTACTTAAGAAAGTGACCGGAAGGTTCAGGGGAGGGCTGAAGGAAGCATTTCTAGGGAGAATTGAGGAGGGAGCCCTAGAGCAGAGCCGGAGTGAAGGGAAAACACCTTCACAACATGGCACCGTGGTTTCCATGGGATGCGTGGAACTGGGCGTCCATGGTGGTTAGCTGTGACCACCGCTGGCCTCTTTGGATGACACTGACCTGGATTTTCTCAGCACCTCACTGCCCTGAGAATGAGCCACACAAGGAAGCAGGACGAGGACTTCAGTGCCCAACATGACAGAAAGACTGGCCCAGGGAGGAACTTGCAGTGGTTCACACCCTTCCTAATGCCGCCACCCTTTAATACAGTGACTCGTGTTGTGGTGACCCCCAACCCAAAAATAGAAACGAAAATAATTTTACGGTTGGGGGTCACCACAACACGAGGCACTGTATTAAAGGGTCGTGGCATTAGGAAGGTTAAAAACCATTGGCTTATTGATTATTTTGAGCTAAAGGCCGCTGAGAACTAACATATACAAATTTGCCTTTTGTGAAAGAAATTTACATCTGTTAAAGAAATTTCCATGTGTAGAAGGTGTCTCCCTCTCCCTGTACCAGGAAGGCGAGAACTCTTAAGTGTTATTGGTAGTGAACAATTGTAACCTTAAATCTGTATAGAGGAATCTTACTAAACAATGCTTGTATGTCATGCATTTCCTGGTCACTTTCCTGTGACTTTCCTCTCCCACTCAGAAGCCCAAACTTCTTTTCCTTTATCCTAAGATGGTAGATAAAGAAGCTCAAGTTCTGGAGCCCTTTGGGTTTCTCTTTGCTGTGTACTCCAGTCTAGACACGCACGATACACATGTCAATGAACTTCTATTTATTTTCTCTAGCGAGTCTGTCTTTGGCCAGCCTAGTGTACAGGTTGCTGGCTGGAGAGCCTAAGCTGGGTAAAGGAAAAAAAACATTGCTTCCCCTATAGTGTTCAGCAGAAGGAGAAAAACTGCCTCTGAGAGATGTTCTAACAAGAGTAAAGTGGAGGGAGCCGTTCATCCTGCTGCTAGAATTAAAGAAATGTGACGGAAAGGATTTTGCTGCCTCTGTAAGCAAAAGAACCGTGGAAGGCGCTTACCCTGGGCACAGAAACACCACTATGCAAGGCCTACTCCAGCCTGAAAGAACAGGTTGAGGTCCTTTTATTTAGATAATTAATCATATGCTTTACTCAAGAATATTACCAGGGACCATTGGTCGGGCCCAATTTTCCAGGGATATCCATTCGCAGGATGGGTGCGTTTAGCGGGAGAGCTGTTTGCAGCTGTGGTTGTTTTTGTTTATGGATTTTAGCTAGCTAACACTAAGTACCTTCTCTAAGCCAGAACCTGTGCTAAGACCTTCACATTCTCTATCCTCATGTAATCCGCAAAGCAACTCCATTTCACAGATGGAGAAACTGAGGCTCGTAAAAGCTAGGTAACTTGCCCAGGGTTCATCAGCTTGTCACTAAAAAGAACTTAAACTACGTCTGTCTCCTACTGAAGGCCATGTTGCTGGCCAGGCCACACTGTCCCCATGTGGGTTCTGGCCTCTACAGCCACCATCTTGCTGCCTCAGACAAGCAACACCTGTCCTGGAGTCAGCTGCATGTCAGAATTTGATCCCTTACTCTAGCTCAGTGCTTCTCAACGTTCCTAAGGCTGCGACCCTTTTACGCAGTTCCTCATGGTGTGGTGACCCCAGTGAAAATAATTTAATTTAACCACAACATGAGGAACTGTATTAAAGGGTCGCAGCATTAGGAAGGTTGAGAACCACTGCTCTAGCTTCTGTGCCAGACCTCTCTCAAACATGGTCTTTTTGGAAAGAAATAGAGGCAAGATAAAAGTAAAGAGACAAACTGTAAGTGAGTATTAATGCAGGCTTAGCTGAATTCAGTCACACATACAAGGACTTACTATTTTTATTAACACCCCACCACCACCAGGCTCTGTATTCAGGAAAAAAATAGATTTTGCACCTTCAACTAGCAAAGCGAGCTTCTGCTATTATATTCTTACCAAAATTACATAATCTGATTTTAATCATGAGCAAACATAATACAAATGCAAAGTGAAGGTTGTTTTACAAAAAAAATGCCCAATAGTACTCAAGAATGTCTTGGTCACAAAAGACAAAGATAAACTAAGCAATCTGTCCAGATTAAAGAACATTAAAGGGCCATGGTAGCTAAAGATAATTCATGATCCTGGATTAGATCCCAGCCCAGAAAAATGATGATTAGTGGAGCAATTAGCAAAATTCAAATTAAGTCTGTAGATTAGGCAACAGTATTTTACCAATGTTGATTTCTTGATTTTTGATCACACTACTGTGATTATTAAACATTCACATTTAGGAGATCTGGGTGAAGAGTTATGTACAAATCCTTTGCCTTGTTTTTACAATGTCTTGAAAATTATTTCAAAAGGAAGATTTTAAAACAGGTTTTCAAAAACCACAGAGGAAAGTATTTGAGAAGAAGAAAAGAAGTCACTTTTGCCAAGCTGAAGTAAGCCCTCAGTAAATAATTAGTGAGCTCAACTATTGGGTTGGGTTGGTCTCAGCCCAAAATCTTGAGAGGATGTAACAGAAATTATTTATAACAAAACAATGAGGACATTTCTGTTTGGAGAACTCTGATACAGTGTGGTCACAGCAACAGGGACAGATTTTAGTGCCAATGTTTGACATGCTTCATCTGAAAGGCAAATCTTTATAGTTACACTCTGTGCCTACAGGCATCGAAAACTGCTATTTCTCCTAAGGACCAGATACTTTAAGATATAGCGTTTAGCTATAACATAAACCCATCAAACAGAAACCTTTCCTTATGACACCTCTCCTATCCAGGGAAATAAATCACCTTTGTGCTATTCATTTATTTGTTAGTTGTTACTGGTTATCTATTATTCCTGTTTTTAATGCTTTCAAGGTTTGGGAATTCAAAGACTCTTTAACAATGGAGACATTCCCATCCAAGTGGGACTATTTGCAGACTCATCCTTGCAATCTTTAGGCAGGAGCGGGACACAGGATAGTGATTGTAATGTCAAGAGTGTGTGCTTTTGATCCTTCTGTTTTGTCAATATTTTCATCCTGTATGGCTTGAATAAGCAGACCTTCAAAAGGAAGCAAAATTTAGAAGCAAAAAACCTACGCTTGTTAAAATATAACTGTCAATGGGCAGGGCTCCTGGACTCGTGGGGGTGGGGCTGCTCCTTTGAGCGCATTTCTTTTGTTTAGGGCTTGAGATAAAGGACATCAGGGGAAAGCCATCTGCTGCTTGTACTGACAGCTAATGTGAACCTGCCATTTCCATTACATCCAGAGCACCCTGGGCTACGCATTTTACCTCTAGTCTTCTCTTTCACGTCTTTCCCTCTTTTTTTCCACTCGGTTTTCCTCCACCACTCATCTCCCTTCTTTCCCCTCCAACACTGCAGTTGGTGCTATTAATAGAATCAAGAAGATGAGCCAGACAAAAGCCCTGCCTTCAAAGAGACCATAACCAAATGGGGGAAAGAGACAAATAAGAAAACTATTATGGATCTGATAACTTGGCACTAAAATAAAGTTAGGTTGAGGCCTCTAGGGATGAAAAGCAAAGTCTGCCTGGAGAAGGAGATGAAGACTTTATGGAGAAGCAGAAGTTTGAGCAGAGGACCCTGCAGAAATAAGATTCCAAAAAGCATAAGGAAATGGTGATTCACCACTGGGAGACTCTGAAGGCAAAATATGTTTGAGGAAGAGGGAAAGAGAAGTCTGATGTGACTGGTGGATATTTGTGGAGCTGGGTCAAATTTTGAGACTGGAGAACCACAAGGGAAAGGCTATTGCATTCTTTTCAAAATATGTGTTTTAGGGAATCATTTATTTTAGATAGTTTGTCACTGAAATTCAGAACCACACTTGTGGATTTGAAAGCATTTTTAGTAGTAGAAACACCATCAGAAACTGTCACAACAAACGGTTATTAAGTGCCTACTATTTTGAGCTCAAGGTCAGTATAATAGAATGTTTCTGTTTATTGCAAGCAAACATTTCTGGAGAAAAGAAGGAATTTAAATTTCTCAAGATAGTTTTACTGGATTGTACAAAACATTCCCCTGAAAATCCTTTCTAAATTATAAAAATCCAAATGAAATCTGCAATATTTAAAAATCTAATTCATGTTCAATGACATTATTAGGTTTATTTTAGGTCACCACGTGATATCATATTTTTCATGAACTTTCCACACTCTTTATAATCCATTCAAGTTTCTGATTCCAGATAATGGAGTAAGCACACCCCACCATTTCTCCCACCAAAAACAGCTATAAAACCTGAACAGAATATATAGAGTAGTTACTGGAGAACTCTGGAAAATAAATAACAGGTCAATTGAAGTAGAAAACCAGAATTGGGATTACCACCACGCCAGCAGAGAGGTTAATGTTTTATCTTCTGGTATCTCCCAACCTCTTCTCAAGACAGCTGAAAACTCACAAGTGGACAGTGGTACCGAAAGTGATCAGTTCAGAAGAAACTATCCAGTTCTCACTCTAGACACAGAAAAGGAGTCTCCTGACAGTGACAGCACCAACAATGGGGACCTATCAGTGGCTAAAATTCTGTGAGGTTTGGGGGAGACTGCCTCTTCCCTGGTAGAGTTGTGGTTGCAGGAGGGTAAGGCAAACTGTCTTTTGCCTTTTTTCTTACCCAGTCATCCCATCGCCCAGGCCCATCATGAGTGAATTTTTCTTACCCAGTCATCCCATCGCCCAAAGAGAAAAGTAGAATGAGGTAACTAAAGCCCCAACTTTCTGGCTGTAAGACCAAAGAAAGAGACTGGGCCTGGTGGCTCACACCTGTCATCTGAGCACTCTGGGAGACTGAGGCAGGTGGATCCCTTGAGCTCAAGAGCTCAAGACCAGCCTGCACAAGAGCAAGACCTCACTGAGTGTTGTGGTGGGCACCTATAGTCCCAATTACTTGGGAGGCTGAGGCAAGAGGATCACTTGAGTCCAAGAGTTTAAGGTTGCTGCGAGCCATGATGCTGCCATGGCATGCTACCAGGGCAAAAGAGTGAGACTCTGTCTAAAAAGAAAAAAGAAAAAAAACAAAGAGGGGAGACCAAGGGGTCAGAAAGAACCAGAGAGGTCATGGGGAGGAAAAATCTTTGAAAAGCAGCTCCATAAAGGTCAGTATGAATTCCTGGACTCAGCTCTGAGCTGCACATGCATAGATTTGATCCTAAATAATAAATCAAAGACCCTGAGAACTAAACTTAGAGACTGACAACTGCCCAGGTTCTAGACTGGCCATTCAGTGGCACACTCATGTGACAAATCAAAATAAACACTGAAAATGGAACAGATGTTGATATCACAACCTCACAGAAGTCTGATTAGATCTGCAAGGCTGAGGAGCAACTTCTTTTTCTAGAGTGGGATGATCATGTAATTCATCAGTCAGACCCTGCAGGTGTCTGAGCTTGTGACCTCTGGTCCACCCGATTATTTAAGGCCATTTCATGGTTTTCTCGAGTGGATTTGTGGTCAACAGATAAAATGCACCTCACAGTCCTTTTTTACAGATTCTCATGTAAGAACGGAAATAATCTAAATTCAGTCATTACTAATGTGTGTTACTAAGAGACCTTACAATTATTAAGTTCCTCTCTGAAAAGGATTATTAGTTGAAATGCTGCTTATGAGCTATGGGAACCTTGAGCAATTCTCTCTCCTTTTCTGGGCCTCATATATAAAATAAGCTACCTGACCAGACACTCTTAAGGTCCCACCTAGGGCTGATGCGCCACAATTTCCATGATGCCGAGATAGTGGTCCCCACAAGATAGTGGTCCCCAGTATCTTTCCTATTTCAAGGAAGATAATTTTTCCATGAACCAGGGGAATGGGGAGCAGCTGTGAATTTGATGAGGCTTCACTCACTTGCCCACTGTTCACCTCTCGCTGTGAGGTCAGATTCCTTCCAGGCCACAGACTGGTACAGGTCCACAACCCAGGGGTTGGGGACCATAGCTCTAAGGAGTGCCGAGAGTTGTGAAGTTAATGACGCTGATGTTTGGGGGCCCCTTGCTTGCCTGGTTACCATATGTAGTTGTAGCACTTGCAAACATAAGCTCTTTTTCCACCCCTGTTTCTTACCACTCTGGCTTCCGTCTAATGTCAGGTTTGTGTTTTATGTTCTTTTCCTTAAAGAAACTTCTCCAAATTATATAAGCTTTAGAACTCACAAAATCTGGATCTATCCTGTCCTATATAGATAGTTATAACAACTATGGCATTGAAGTAGATATTTGTTTCTGAGCCGTGTGCAAAGAGCATCAGGTGTTTTATTGGAAATTAAATAATGAGTTCATATCTTAAGGCTTCAGGAAATAAAATGACTATTTTTCTTTTGGGACTCAGGGATCTCTGAATCCCTCACATTCTGTGTTCATTACTTGTTTTAATAACTATAAGCTTCATAAGAACAGAAATCAAGTCTTTTCTATTTATTGCTATATCCCCAGTACCTATCACAATGCCTGGCACACAATTGTCCCTCTTTGTCCACGGTTTTGCTCTCCAAGGTTTAGATTATCCATCTCCACTACAGCCCTATAATATTAAATGGAAAATTCCAGAATAAATAATTCATAATTCTTAGTTGCATGCCAGTCCACACCGTTCCTCCCAGGATGTGAATCTTCCCTTTGTTCAGTCTATCCATGCTGTAGACACTCCCCACCTGTAGTCATCTTGGTTATAAGATCAGCTGTTGCAGGATTGCAGTGTTGGGCTCAAGTAACCCCTATTTGACTTAATTGCTCTATTTCATTATCAGTTATTGCTGTTAATGGTGCAATCTTTCTTTGCCTAATTTATAAATTAAACTTTGTCATACGCATGTATATATGTATGTATAGAAAAAACATAGTATATATAGGATTCGGTACTGTCTAGGTGTCAGGCACCCACTGGAGGGCTTGGAAAGTTTCCCCCAAGAATGCAAGGGATTACTGTACTCCATAAATGTTGCTGAATTAATGAATTACTTAATTTATGAAAACTTACTAAACTTATACTTTAAAATAACTCATCTCTTTTCATTAAGAATTTGAGATTTAGTGCCTAGTCGGGGCCAGCCACAAAAAGTTACAAGCTCATTTAGAAGTCCATTAAAATTGTCTACCAGTTTATCTGAATGCACATAAAATGAAATGCTTGCTGGTCCAGCAGTGGAAATGTAAGCTGAAATTCATTTATGGAGGAATAACCAAGGCTGAGATCATGTGAAACTCTTCTTTCCCTGGAATACCCTATACCTTATTTAAAAGAGAAGAAATGAGTCAGAATTCTGACTTGAAAGATCTACATAGACCCTTTCTTCCCTTAACTGGGGACAAGTAGATTCTCCATTGGACTGCCTTGACCTATAAATAAAATGCCCCTATTCCAAGGTCAAACCTTTTTCAGTTCTCTGAACTATAATTGTAGAGATCAGAATATGGACTTAAGGGTATTCTGATTCTTCAAATGTTTGCCTTTTTATTTCTTTTGCCACATCCCACAAACTAGGAGCTGTCTTTCTTTCCTGCTCACATCTTCCAGCCCTGATTGCTACCAGTTCCTATTTTCTCTAATTGTAGCAGCAACAGCAACAAAATCAGCAACTGGGAGATGTCTGTACACAGGAGGAGAAAGACAACAGAGAAAGAAACAGACACAGATGCTGATGAGTCTAGCAAAAGGAAAGTGGAACAACAGAAAAGGGAAATTAAGACAAAACAGTGATGTGGGAATTACATAAACTAATTATATAACCTCATCAAACTGAGATTTCCATTCCAAAATAGTGGAAAGTACAAGAACTTTGGAACAAAGAGAATTCTAGATTCACAGTAGGAATATTTACCAGAAAAAGGAGACTTTTGGGTAAAGAAGAATAGGCAATTCCTTGCTCTTTGGGTGGCTATGTGTGATTGCTTTTCTTAAACTTACCACAGCCTGTTGCCATTGGTTTGTCATCCTTGTCCTGAATTGCAAAGGTGGTATTGGGTGTGGGGACAGCTGGCCATGTGGCGTGCCATGATGGGTTTTCATTTTCCTCAAGCTCTGTGTGTGCCCTGTAGATGTTCTGCAACCCCAAATTCTATAACAATGAGAAAAATTATTGGTCTGACTTGGTCCTTTAATTTTTTTCTCCACTCATAGTTGAGATTTCATTAGTTTTCATTTCTCATTAAGAGAAAAATCAAAGAATAAGAATTAAACACCTCTTGGTTTATCATCTTACTGAAAATGAAAAGCCAAGAGTCATGGGACTGGAGCTGAATGAAGGGCACAGCTGGCGAGTGAGCCCCGGGGGACCCGCCACGGACCCGCGTCAACATCAGGGGCTCCCCTCCTGCCCTCACTTCTGGAGGACAAGAGGAAGCAAGAGACCTCACATCCAGAAAGACTTTGGGCCTCTGTATTTAGGACTCAGTGTTATAAAATCAGATACCTCCCTGAGCAAGCCTCAAATCATACTGGGTTTCCCTTTTTTCTAGCATTAGGGTTGGATTTACACTAACCTTCTAAAATTGGTCCCAACATGTGATAATGTGTCTACCCCCACAGATGCTATCATTCAGGTTAGGGTCTATCCTTCATGGGATAGTTAACTCATCTGGTAATCTCCTGTGATGTTGCTGGGACCCAACAAAGAAATGGAGCGGGTGAAGGGATGATTGTGTACTGAGACGGACTGGTTGCCTCCAATTTGTATTGCTGTGTGCATTTTTAATAATACCTTGGCTCACTACAAAAAGGACAGAAAACAATATGACAGTTTCTTAAAAAAGATTAAATATAGGGCCCGGCACCCGTAGCACAGTGGTTACGGTGGGCTGGCGGATTCGAACCCAGCTTGGGCCAGCTAAACAATAATGACAACTGCAACCAAAAAATGGCCAGGCATTGTGGCAGATGCCTGTAGTCCCAGCTACCTGGGAGGCTGAGGCAAGAGAATCATTTAAGCCCAAGAGTTGGAGGTTGCTGTGAACACCACAGCACTCTACCCAGGGCAGCATAGTGAGACTCTGTCTCAAAAAAAAGAAAGAAAAGATTAAACATAGAATTCAATTAGAATACTATAGACCCAAAGGAATTGAAAATAGGACTTCAATTGATACCTGCGTGCCCGTGTCATAGCAGCAACATTCACAAGAACCAAAAAGTAGAAACCACCCAAATGGCCATTGACAGATAGATAAACAAAATGAGGCATATGCATACGAATATTACTTAGCCATAAAAAGAACCTTGAAAAGGAACTTATGATATGGGCTACAACTTGGATGGACCTTGAGGACATGCTAAGGAACATAAGCCAGCCACAAATTTCATGAGCCATCTACACGAGGTACCTGGAATCATTAAACTCATAGAGTCTGAAGACAGAATGGGGGTTGTCAGGTGCTGTGGAGATGAGTTAATAGAGAGTTATTCTTTCATGGATTTAGAATTTCCATTTCAGATGATGGAAAATTCTGGAGATAAATAGTGGCAATGGTTGCCCAACAATGTAAATGTATTTAATGTCTCTGAATTGTGCACTCAAAAAGGGTTAAAATGATGTATATTTTGCTGCAATAAAAAGGGAAATAAAGCAATTTCACTCAATGGGCTAACATTTCTGAATAAGCCAAGAGAACACCCATGCTGCCCGTGCAGCTCACAACTTGTACGTTGCAGTCACTCACTGCACGGCCATACGGTCTCAGTGGAACATGGGCCAGCATTCCCTTTTCCCCATGTGGAACTGGAAGAACACCCTGGCTCTGTCATAAATG
>CAUYON010156488.1:0-10350 GCA_963573935.1 Arctocebus calabarensis
ACGGGGAAAGGGGGGAGGGAGGGAAGGGAGGGAGAGGGTGAGGGGAGATGGGACAAAGGGTAAGATCACACTTGTGGTACACATTCGAAGGGTCAGGAGAAAACTTCTAAATACAGATCAAAAATGTTTTCATATAGTAAAGGAGAAAATATCACGAATGGTATGTCAATCAGGTTGATTAAAAATATCTCAGATTGCATGTGAAGCCCCTACACTGTACCCCATGTTTGAACTAATGTACACAGCTATGATTCAATTAAAAAAAAAAAAAAAGTTCCTGAAATCTTAAGTAACCTGAGACTGGCTTAAACCAAATAGTGCATTTAAATCAATAGTCAGAAATACAACTGCATGCACCACCCCCACTCCAAAGGCAGCTTTCCTATTGAAAGAGAATTCAATTTGAGAACCAAAGAAATTGGAAGAGATTGCTTGGAGGTGTAATATTTCCCAGAGGAAAGCATGCGATAGAGACAGCAACAGAAAGTGGAGTTAGAAATGCAGGCTTAGTTACCTATCAGCTGTGATTCCTCTAAATTGCTATCGGTCCTAAAGAAAATATTTGGAAAGATAATCCCCAGTAGAATTCCAACTCATCGTCTGAGATTTAGCCTCTTATACGAAGGGAAAGAAGGAGAAAGGGGCCTCGCAGATGTCTACAACTGCCATCATCTAGCTTCCAGATCAAGGGGTATGATTCCCCTTTGATCTTGATCTACAGTGGACAAGTGGCCCTCTCCTTCATATACCTTTGACTCCAGCTGAACCTAACCTAAACTGATGATAGAAAGTTCAAGTGCAGAAAGGAAAAAGAGATTAACATGCACTCTCTAGGTTTCCATGCAGTCATCCCCAGGCCTGCAACTATGTGGCAGAACCCATCTTTTGCCACCACAATCTGAGAACACTCCCAAATAATTTAAACTAGTTTTCTCAAACATTAGTGTGTACTGGGAGATCTTATTAATGGAACCTGAGTTCTGGTTCTCACAAACTTCCAGGTGTTGCTAATGTTGCTGTCTGCAGACTACACTTTAGTATCAAGAATCTGAAAACAAGAAAATGAAGTACAGACACAGAGAAATTTCTGTTCTCCTTCCGTTCTCCATACCATCATGGTGTAATTGACACAAAGAATGACCATAGTTCGCAAGGTAGACCGGCCTTCCCCTGGCCATCAGATACAGAAAAGTGTCACTGCCCATCACATAAATAATACCCATAACTGAGCAGCTAAGCTACATTTCCAAAGGATACTAGATCAGCGAGGCCTATAGTGCATGTGGCATTAGCTCAGAGACAGCAGTAGGTCTCATCTCCACATCAACTCAGACCTCTTGGGAAGTTGGCAGGATCTCGCTCCAGAGACAAAGAACTGAGGATGTCTGCACTACACTTGAGCTTGGGAAATAGTCATTCATGCCTCCTATTAGTCATCGCTGTAGCAAAGGGACTACACAAAACAATCCACTCAAGTCATTGGCTGTTAAGAGAGGACACCTACTGTTAGACCGTAGTGTCTGGTGTAAAAATGTCTCTGGTCCTTATTTTAGGATAATAGAATAGACTTCACACAGGAATGCAGAAGATTAAGTCTGTGCTGACATCTCTCTCAAATCCTTAGGATTTTAGCATAGAAAATATTCTTACATGTAGTCTTGTAACTTGTCAATATGTATTATTAAAGTCCTAGAGATTTTTAAAATTCAATTTTATGTCTAGAAATCTCTTCCAAGGAAATGATTAAAAATTCAGACAAAAATTCATGCCCAAAAGTGTTCATTGCAGCATTTATTTATTAGTGTAGAAAATTAGGAATAATCTAAATGTTTAACTCTTTAAGGATTAAATCATTTATAGAGTAATTTCTAAACATGGTGCCTTACTGAATTTTTAATAATACAGGAAAATATATAAAACATAATGAGTGAAAGAAACTAGGAATCAAAGCAATATCACCCAAGGTTTGTTTGTGTGTGTGTGTATTCTAAAATTGAAAAGAAATAATAATGAATTAACTGAATTATGGGATTATGAGTAATCCTTGTTTTCCTCTCTTATACTTTTTCTGTATTTTTCAAGTATGTTCCCATCAGTACACTTGTTTTGATAATTAAAAAAGATAATTCCACTTTTATTAACTTTTCTAAACTTATAAAAATTGTTCAAGTATAAATATATAAAAGTAACTATAAATTATATAAGTATCTTAAAAAATTAAAATTCATCTACTCATAAAATTATAAATTAATTTTATAAATCCATAACATTTACATTTATTAAAATTTTAATAAAAGTATATCTGTTTAAAAATGCAATTATTATAAATATTTATATTTCCTACACCATCTGATAATCAACTCCTCTGAAGTAATGTATTAACATTTTATGCTTTCAGCACATTCTCCATTACTTGGGTAAGTTATTTCAGCTCTCTGAACCCTATTTTCTTGTGTAGAATATAGAACATTGAAATAGATAAAACTTTTCATCTTCCAGTACTCTGCAGTTCTACTGGTATTTGCTAAGTGTAATTTTCTGAGCCTTATCAGAAAAATGAAATAATATCTATCTTTTGGAGGTTGTAAGAATGTTAGGGATGGTAATGTCTGGCACAGAATATGACACATAATAGGTATTCAAGAAAGGGAAGCTCCTTTTGTCAATGGTATCAGGAGGATAATTATCCCGATCATTGTCTGATAGTAACAGAAATCAGAAGAGCATCCTTCTATTTATGAAGGTCATTACAAGCATCATACCAGGCCTCATTACACAGCCTTCCAAGAGTGTCGCACATAGTCTAATTCAAAGTCCTCTGCAGCTGTAGGGATGGGCCCGGCTTGGAATCAGACCACAGATAGTCAACAGCACAAATATTTATGGGAACAAAAGCTGAATGGTGTGTACTAGTATCACGTTGATATGTTCATTTCTTCCATAGGTTTACTGGACATGCCCAACAGAAGACGTGGATTCTTTTGAGATGGAATTCTACGAAGTCATTACTTCCCCTCCTAACAACGTGCGAACAGAGCTCTGTGGACAAATTCAGGACATCATGCAGCAGAATCTGGAGCTGCACAACCTGACTCCCAACACTGAGTATCTGTTTAAAGTTAGAGCTATCAATGATAACGGTCCTGGACAATGGAGCGATGTCTGCAAGGTACTGTGTACATTTTATTCTCAGAAGATCTTTTTGAAAGGTACTGGATGCAGCTCTGCTAGGGTTAGGATGATCATGAGAACACAGAACCCACCCTGGGACTCTCTCTCTAAGCCCAGAAAATTTGTTAACTTGGGGCCAAAGAGAGGGCTGTTGGCCTTACCCAGACTTTGCAAGTGAGACCTGAAAATTGTTAGGCCTGTTTAATTCAAAAGACATGTGTTCTGGGCATTGTTAGGCTGTACAAATTCATAGGAAAATTAAACATTATCCCTGCCTTCAAGGCACTCAGGGTCTAATACACAAATAATTATCATATGAGAAATAATTGTGGTATGAGAGTATCAAAAGAGGTGCTATCTCCAGGCAAGGATTGGGTGCCGGATATAACAAATGAAAATATAGGATGCCCATTTACTAGCAAACTGTAAATCATTTTTGTATTAGTATGTACTTTGCAATAGTTAGAACTTATGCTAAAAAAATTATTTGTTTCTCCAGAAGTCAAGGAATAGCTACTATTCCTTGCACACATCAGTGTGAGCTCCACAAAGGAAAGGATAAGATTAGTTCTACCTTCTTTGTAATACAAGGCCGATTCTTCTTTACATCCTCAAGGGGCACATACCTATGAATATCATTTCATTGATATTAGAAGGAGAGAGAGAAGAAAAATATCAAGACTGCCCAAAGCTATCTTATTGTATAACCATGACGGGGTTATTTGGAATCAGGGTAGATTATGTCTTAATCAGGAATTCTTTAGAAGAAAAATGGCAAAGCCATTTATTTCAGCTTTTGAAAAAGAGAAATATCTAATACCAACAGAGGGAAGTCTCATGAGACCACTTCTGAGACAAACATCTGATCTGATACCCAAGGGAACTAGAAAGTCCTCTCTTTTTATTTCTCCTTTCTTTCTATCTTTCTTTCTTCTATCTCTATTTTTCTCTGAATCTACACCATTTTCTGCTGGCCCTTAGTTTCTGCTCCCCTAAATCTTATAAGTGGTCTGGGTTGTCATTGCCCCCCCTTCTTAGAACTCCAGTGTCCAACAGCCTCAGACTAGCTATGCTCTCTCTGTCACCTCAGTCAAGTGTTTGAAGAAAAGAATCTGAGTGGCCGCCACCTCTAGTGATAAAGGGGAAGCAGGAGGTAGGGTCACGTTGTGTTTAAAGAGCCCAGTACCACAGGTATCCCCACCCCTTCCCACAGAGGTCAAACAAACACTCACATGGGGAGGATGTAGGATGGGGAAGCCTGCCTGGCTGCTCCTGCTGCTGTGCCCAGGCTGGTTACACTGAAGGTGAAGGTCAGCTGCTCTGGCCCCTTCTCTTAAGTAGCCCAAGGATTGGCTTACACCAAGCAGCATATTCCAGAGCCTGGAATGCCCCATGGCTGCTACCACATTTTTCTCCATGTCCTCTTGACTGAATTTTTCCTTCAGTCTAATTCTTTGTGCCCCCTAAGTTTTTAGGAATTCCTTAAAAATGCCTCTCCCATGAGAGGCAGTCAATGTTGCTGATTTTTTAAAGCAATACCTTCTGTCATTTTTAAATGCTAGGAGACAGAGATGGGTAGAAAGACCTGAGTGTGTCGTCAATCTGCCGTCTCAGTCCCTCTTGGCCTTTCTTGGGTAGATTTTTTTGGTGTTTCTCTCAAACGATGAACTCCTTAAGAACAAAATTCATGTCTAATTCATCTTTCTACCACAATGCTTACCACGGCGCTTTGCATATAGCAGATTCTTAATGACCATTGAACGAATACATGAGTGAAAATGTGACCAAGCAAATGAATATATGAATGAAGATCTAAATGAAAGATTGAAGAAATAAATTGATAAATAGAATTAATAATTATAAAGTAACATAATATGCCTTAAAGCTGTTAAGTGTTGCATGCAATCGGTCGAGAAACAATGTTCCCCTTGAAATTGTGTTCAATTAATTTGCCCTCCCTGTAAGAGAGGGAAATGCATTCCCGTCTCTTTCTTTTTTACACAATATCTGAATGAGCAGAGCCCTAATTAATGAGGTTGTCTGGAAGCTTCATTTTTATCTGACTTGAAGATCTGCAATATAGATTTTTCCTTCAGAAGTAATTCTCCCTTTCTTTTTTTGTGGTCGTATTAGCATTCCCTGGGAAACACTGCTTCCTTAACATTTGTCATGATTTGCATAAGTAAAGCCTTCACTAGCAAATGAAAATAAGATGGTATGTTTGAATGACATTTACAAAGCTTCATAAAAGTAATGACTTTAGCTCTTTCCTATGAAATCAAAATTTTTTTCCTTCAGCATTCGTCAGTTCCATGCAGGTATTTCTGAAAGGTTTTATTTAAAATGCTGTGATGAGACAGCAGAATCATTTCTTATCCAAAATGCAATATTTCCTTCATAGGGACTTTTGTTAAAAAAAAAAAAAGTGAAATAACAACTTTTATATTTGATTGGCATAGCTAAGACTTGATCTTTTAAGCGATTTTATTTGGAGTATAATACATGCAGCAAGAAAATTAGCTTTAATGCTTTTTAAAGGTCCTGTTTAAAGGTAGTCCCTGCCACCCTTAGCAAAAGTGAGAACCCTTCTATACTAAAAATAGAAAAATTCACTGATTGTGGTGGTGGCCACTGTAGTCTCAGCTACTCAGGAGGCTGAGGCAAGAGGATCGCTTGAGTCCAAAAGTCAGAGGTTGCTGTGAGCTATGATGATGTCATGGCACTCTACCCAGGGTGACAGAGTGAGGCTCTGTCTGAAAAAATAAAAAAGGTCTGCTCTGTGTTAGACACTATATATGTTCATTATCACTGATCATCCCAACTACTCAGAAAGGAGGGAGTTATTGGCTCCATCTTTCAGATAAAAAAATGAGGATCAAAGAAAGAAAGTGTTATGCTTTGTGTTACAGGAAGAAGGAGTTGAGTGGGAGCCTAGGTTGATATGCAAAGCCAGAGCTCTTTGTCCCACTGCACCACAATCAGATATAAATAAATCTGGGTGTGGTAGGCTCAGTCCTGGAGATATAGTACTTCACTCTGGGAAAATGATGCTAAAACCAAAAGCTGAACACTTTTTGAGAGGCAAGACAATGCCTTAGAAAGAGCATTGGATTTGATCTTACTCCTGAGTCCAAGTCCCAGCCCCACTTGGCTGCAAACTCCATGAGGAGAGGTCCTGTTAGATTTCTACCCCATCTGTGCCTGTAACATCAAAGAGCCTAACTAATGTTTTTTAAGGGGTGTTTTTAAGACAAATCACATACCCTTTGGCCTCAGTTTCTCCTGCTGCTCTTTCTCTGGTCTTCAGTACACCCAATGACCACCATTCCCATTTCTGAAAATAGTCTACTTTCTTTGATTCACTTGTCTCCTTCTGACTTTTTTCTACCTACTTTTAATTTTTTATTTCAGTTTAATATAAGAGTACAGATGATTAGATTAGATTGTGTTTGATACATTTGTGTTTGTTACGTAAAGTCCAAGTTGTAGTTTTTTAATTTTTAAAGCATCCAACCAAATACAAAATTAGTACGTCAGGATTAAAAATCTTAGCTGTAAATAGTATCAACATTGTTTAAAAATAGCCATCTATAGTATTGGGAAAAAATTACTAAAGAATGAGCTATGCTTACTTTTTATATAGCAAAATGACGATCTTGGCAAGATCCTTCTTATACTGTTCCAAAGGTATTTCATACTAGTATTTTTTAAATGCAAAGGTTTTTTTCCATTCATAATTGTTCATGAAACAATGACTTTTAAAGATTTAGCACTTAACATTTTCTAAAGTGTCAGAATATTATTTAAAAATATGGAACACTTTACAAATTTGCGTGTCATCCTTGCGCAGGGGCCATGCTAATCTTCTCTGTATCGTTCTAATTTTTTAGTATATGTGCTGCCAAAGTGAACACATCTCCCTCTGACTTTATTTTATTTTTTTCTTTTTGGCAGTTTTTGGCCAGGGCTGGATTTGAACCTGCCACGTCCAGCATATGGGGCTGGCGCCCTACTCCTTTGAACCACAAGGCACCGCACTCCCTCTGACTTTAAATCTCAATTAACATCTATGAAATCTTCCTATATCAAATCTAACCATCCATGTATTAGTTTTCTGTTGTCACTGTAAAAAACTGGTGGTTTAAACAATAAGAATTATTATTTACTGACAAGTTTATAGAAGTCCAAAATGAGTCTCACCAGGTGAAAAAAAAAAATCAAGGTGTCAGCAGTGTTATGTCCCTTCTGGAGGGAGAATCCCTTTCCTTACCTTTTCCAGCCTCTATAAACCACCCACATTCCTTGGCTTGTGGCCTCTTCCTGCATCTTCAAAGCCAACAATATTGGGCTCAGTTCTTCCCTTACTATCATCTCTCTGGTTGTCTTCTGCCTTCATCTTCCTCCTTAAAGGAGGATAGTGATTACAATGGGCCTACTTGAAGATTTAGAATAATATACCTATCCTATGAACAGCTGCTAACAACCTTAGTTACCTTTTGCTCGTAATATGAGGTCAGACAATTAAGGTTGTGGACTTATCATAGAAAAAGTGCTACATACTGCATTGCTGAATATTACTACAGTCACCTTCAAAGTACTCCCTTGGGAAGCTATGCACCAACACCAGTACCTAGTCCACACTTCAAAGCAATTTTGGAACTCTTTTTCTGAAGTTTCCACCTGAGCTGTCAACGTACAAGGTCTGACAACTAAGCTAACTCATCCTATAAAAAGTGCTTTCCACCCTAGAAAACGGTGGACTAGGCACTGGCATGTGTGTATAGCTTTCCAAGAAGAGTACTTCAAAGGTGACCATAGTGATATTCAGCAATGAGGTATGTAGCACTTTTTCTAGGATGAGTTCACAAACTTAATTGTCTGATCTTGTATAATATATTAAAGATTTATGGGATTAGGACATGGACCTCTTTGGGGGCACATTGTTCTGCCTGCCACAGTCTATAAGCCAGATGTCCTATATCAGATCTGAAGATAAAAATTCAGGCCCAACAATAGTCACAAATTGGTAAATTTCTGGGCTTTTCCCTTTAGCTCTTTGGGAAATACGGCAACCTCTGCCTGCCCCCATCCTCTCAAAGTCCTTCTCAGTGTATTCCTGGAGCCTCCCTCACTACCCCCTTAGTGTTTAATGTGTGCTTAGGAGCATTCCTGCCAAACGCCCTGAGTCTTTTTAGTGCTGCCACTTTTCTGCTTAGCCTGTACTCCTGGTGGAACTCCAACCACACAAGGCTGCTTGGCCATCAGGAAATCCCCCTTCTGAGTTATTCCTCTCTTCCTGCTGCAGACCTGAGCCATGCCTCTGCAAAGTTTGGGGCTAGAGGACTATCTGAGTGGCCATCACTATTCCACACTCAGAATAACACCCCCCCACCACCATAGCCATCCACACATTCACGGAGGCCCCGTGCTCTGAAATGGAACCTAAATGGTTTGTATCCTCCATCTCCTTAAGATTTGTTCTTTTCCACAGAGATCCTGACCCTTCATGTAAGTAGAAATTATTGGTCCCTTCCTACTTGCCCTTTGGAGGGTTTTGAATCCTAGAGTACAATTTAGGCTCAACATGACCTGGTTTGTTTAAACCTCATATACAGAGGGTTGAATTAGTCATATGCCTTCATTCTTGGTCCATTATCACCATTGGTCCATGCAAGGTCCTATTCTTATTTATACATTTTCCTTTGTGACATCCATTCTAATATATTTTATGTGTATCTTTTTGGTTTTATGTGTTCTCATATGATGTGGGTGGTGTTTTCAATGTTATATATCTTCTTTTGTTTCTTACCTTTTTTCTCTAAATGCTGTGTTTTTATGATCCTTTCACGTTGATAGAGCATTCTGTTCCTTAGCCCTGATGCTGCATCGTCCTTCACAATGTGCACGTCACCTGTCTATTTATCCAGGGTGGATATCCAGCTGACCTTTAGTGGTGCTACAGTGAGTGGCCTTATCCATGACATCTTGTAACCAGGATGGGAATGTGAGAACTTCTCTGGATTATAGTTAGTTTTCTAGGGTTATCATTATAAAATGCCATGGACTAGTGCCATGGGTGGCTTAAATCACAAAAACTTATTTTTTCACTATTTTAAAGGTTGGAAGTCTACGATCCAGGTATCAGCAGCAATGGTTTCTCCTGAAGCATCTCTCCCTGCAGATGACCATTTTCTCACTGTGTCCTTGCATAGCCCTTCCTCTGTGCATGCACCTTGTAGTGTCTTTCTGTGTGTTCAAATGTTCTCCTCTTATAAAGACACCTTCAGGTTGGATTAGAGCCCAGTCTAATGGCCTCATTTAAAGCTCTTTAAAAGGCATATCTCTAAATATAGTCACATTCTAAGGTACTAGGGGTTAGGGCTTCGGTGCAATTCAACCCATATCAGATATGTACTATGAGTAAAATTTATGGGTTGGTTGGGTGCGGTGGTTCACACCTGTAATCCTAGCACATTGGGAGGCTAAGACAGGCAAATTGCTTGAGCTCAGGAGTTTTAGACCAGCCTGAGCAAGAGCAAGACCCTCCTCTCTACTAAAAATAGAAAAAAAACTAGCCAGGAATTGTGGTGGGTGCCTGTTCTCTCAGTTACTTGGGAGGCTGATGCAAGAGGATTGTTCAAGCCCAGGAGTTTGAGGTTGCTGTAAGCAATGATGCTACAGCACTTTACTAATGGTGACAAAGTGAGACTCTTGTCAAGAAAGGCAGGAAGGAAGGGAGGAAGGGAGGGAGGGAGGGAAGGAGGGAAATTTCTGGGTCATAGAGTATGTGGGTATTTAATTTGACTGCATTCATATGCATTTCTATAAAGAATACATGAGGGCCCCTATATCCAAAACCCCATCTACACTTAGTTCATCCAGCATTCTATCATTTTGTTAACCCAATGGGTATACTATATAAAATTATATCTCCTTATTGTTTTGAATTTTATTTTACATCCTGATTCGTTTTCAGGATTTTCTCTTCTGTTGATAAGTGCATGTCCTTAGTTCACTTTTTTTTTTTTTTTTTTGTACAGACAGAGTCTCACTTTATCGCCCTGGTTAGAGTGCCGTGGCGTCACACTGCTCACAGCAACCTCCAGCTCTTGGGCTTAAGCGATTCTCTTGCCTCAGCCTCCCTAGTAGCTGGGACTACAGGCGCCCGCCACAGCGCCC
>CAUYON010156491.1:0-18748 GCA_963573935.1 Arctocebus calabarensis
CACACACACACACACACACACACAGGCTTAAAAATGGTTTACAACCTTAAAACAGTATAATAGCACATGGGGTGCCAATGCAATAACACATCAATTTCACCATGAACACACCATTAAGAGTGGGAGTTTGTAGGACACTCAAGAGACACATAAAATGCTACCCGACTAGGAAAAAATTTGATAATATAGACAGAAAAATATCCCTACTGTCAAAAAAAGTGCTTATTTCACATTAATCCCAAGTTTAAGTCTGGTCATCATTACACAAAAATGAATTTAACAAACAGGCTCTGGAGTTCACCTAATGAATAAAACAGACTTAGTGTGGCTTTAGGTAAAACCCCTGCAGAAGTTGCCTTTCAAACACCCACTAAATCATAGACGTCACTAAATTGCTGGGCCGTCCATGGAATACCTTGCAAATGGCATGGTCCACAAGCCTCCCAGACCTTTAGAGGTTATGGGTGAATCAATTCTTAACCAACAGCAGACTAATAAGCTGGCCACTTGGTGTTCTGGGTCAGGGGAAGAGAGCACTTTGCCCCAGTCTCAGTAATCTGTTCTTTGTAATGATACCCATCAGGCCAACTTCCTTATGAAAACCAAGGTGTGTTGTCATGGTTGCACCCAGGTGAAACTGATAGAGATGAGAAGATACATTGGCAAGAACAACAGAAGTCCACCCAGTGCCCAGAGAAGCTTTTGCTGCCCTTCTCCGTTTGGCCTTTATGTGGGACCCATCATGGCTGAAAAGTTACAAAACAGTAGTACTGAAATTGACAGAAACTATAGAAAAATAACCAAGTGTTTACCAAATCATAGATTTTTCTGATTTTAGAACTGTATTCAACAACAGCAGGACTTAAAAAGAAGAAAATAAGGAAGGAGAGAGAAAAAGATCTTGCTATTAATTTGTGTAAGATGAAGTTTAACTTACATGAAGTCCCAGCGATGCTTGTCCTATGAGGATCAGAAAAGAAAGATTCTCCCCATTTCTTGTCTTTACCCTCCCCTGGACTCCAAGGGTTTCCCAAACCTTGAAGGCAATATCGCCTTATTATTGTGGCCCAATGCGTACTTTGAAAAATATTGACATCTATTTCAAAGATATTGCAAAGAAATCTGGTGTTCATCTGATTTTTGTTTTCATCTTGCTTTTCTCAAGCATAAATTAAGATATTCCGTTAAATGTTTATTTCTGTAGCCTAATTACACTGAATGCACTGTGGTTGATAGTATTTGCATACTGCAAACTACTTAACATCTTATATATAGTAGAAGAGATGGGTTTAAATATGTTTGCATGGCTCGTACTTGTGTGTCTCTAAAATAGACTTGAATCATTATCAAACATTGCTATCACTATGCTTTTTTGAGTTCTAATTAAAATGTATCATTTTATTATACTTTCAATATTTGCTCTAGAAAATGTTGAATTGTAACTGCGCATTCAAGTTTAAATTAATGTACTCCTTCAAAAAGTAATTTGAGCCATCTTTTACCTATAAATATTGTAATTTGGTGGTAGTGTGTGTAGAACAGAAATTGTATAAATATTTAAATGAGCGCATACATAGAAAATGTTAAGCACTTCTACTAAATTTAAAATTTGAATGGTACACTTCTCTTCAGAAATGGTGACAAACATGTCAATTTATATTTACCCATCGCTGGCAACCCTAAATTTGAGTTTCCACATTCTCTTCCTCACCCTGTTCTATGCCTAGAAGGGAAGTCTTTTCCATGAAATGACGCCCTTGAAAATCATTTACCTTTTAAGGTAAACCTACAATATTTTGGTACTGCAGAATTTTATCTCAAAGTCTTTCAGGAGGAGGCAGGACTGAGCTAGAATGTGGTTTCTAATTGCCAGTGAGTAAAAGCAGAGTAAATAGAGGATTTATTGAATATTTTGTTCTTGGGAGACAAATAAACTAAAATAGGAAGTAGATGTTCTTGTTATGTAAAAGTTACTTACTACACTGCATAAATGTAGAAATGAGGCTCCTTGGGTTAGGAGGGACAGATACAGTCCTAGAATAAGCAAAAATGTAAATTAACGGTAAGGATTTGGGACTGGGAGCTGGAAGTGACGCCAAGGCTTGGGATCCAGTGGAGAACAGCCACACTTCCAACCAGGACGTCCAGAGCTCTCAACACGACCCCAGTGCCCTGCTCCTCTCTGCCCATCTCTGTTCTCTCTTTCTCTGCAAATGCTTTGACCAGACAGAAAACAGGAATGCCGACAGCTCCTAACTCTATCAGGTTCCAAAACTCTTTCACCTTTTGCTTCAAGAGAATGAAAATGAGCCTCTCTGAACCCACATTTAAAAATCTTTCAATTGCCTAAAAGTTATAAGGAATAATTCATTAAATTCCTTATGCAAGAAAGAAAAACACAACCCTAAGAAAGCAGGTCCTTACGCTGAGCCAGCCAAGCACAGCAGCAGGTGGTAAAGGTGGGCGCCTGGGTCAACAGCAGACCCCAGTGGGACACACGAGCAGGGAGCAGGCAGCCCCAGAGGACGCTCCCCCCTGGGCAAGAGTAGGTGTGGCATGCCACACCAGCAGAGTCCCCATACCTTTCTCTAAAAGGACCTGTGCAAATCGCTATCACTGGCCGTCTCCAGCGGCAGTGATTATCCACTGGGCTCAGATTGCTCCCTTCTCAAGGGCCTTGGCTCGGTCATGGTCATCATTCTCCTTCTGAAGTCTAGGCCAGGGCCTGACACTGTCAGGGGAAGAAAGGGACATCATTAACTTTTGATCTGTATGTAAAAATACCTGCAAGTCCCAGAGCCATGGTTGTCCCTCACCCTCATTTAAGCCATTGCAGCTGCTTTTACAGACCGATTAGGAGGCCAAAAAAGTAAAAAAGAGAATTCGAAGCCATGGTCTCTGGAGGCAGACAGAGGAATAGGCTGAATCCCTCCAGCCCCACAGCCACTCACTGGCTGACCAACCAGAGGACCGTCTGCAAATCGCTTCACCCCCCTGTATCTTGGTTTCCTCACATGCAGAAAGTGCTAACTATAGGCCATGTCCCATACGATGGTTCCAAGACGCCCCTCTGTAAAGCAATTAACACAGCAGATAGAAAGCACTGGATTAAAAGCCTTTATTATTATTATTTGACATGAACATTTCTATTAAATTTTCATCTAAAATAAATTTGGAGCAATTTTTTCAACAAATATACTTTCTGCATCTGATTTTTGGAAAGCAGAATGGGATTTGAAAGATAGAACCCAGACTGATCTTGGTTCCTCACACCCTGTCATTCCCCAAACCAGGGGGAAAGGTTCAGATAGACGTCACATCATCAGAACATTTGGTAATAGGTATTTAAAGCCAGCAGCAGCCACTTAGCGTGGGACGCGCTGCTTGGGAAGGCACTGTGCTGCAGGGCAAAGAATTCAGGCTCTGGCCTAATTTAGTGACCCTGGAATCTCCCGCACAGCCCCAAGCTCAGTTTCCTAACATCCGTGTGGAAAATGACGATGGTCTCAGAGAAGCAGCAAGAGGATCAAATGGGCTGTTGAAGAAATTAAATTATCCTATGTGCACACTGCGGGCACAGGGCGGTATCTGGTTTGTAAGAGATGCTCAGTAAATATTACCCACACATACACCCAGTTGGTCTTTTCTCTTCAAAACGATCCTTACCCAGTACAAAGAGAGAAAAGGAGCTACAGTTCTCTGATCCCCAGAAAAGAAAGTGGCGATTCAGTTGTTAATGCTCTGAGATCAAGACTGACAAGAGACAACCAGCGTCACCAGGGGAAACGGCGGAGCTCCCGGCTGCCGAGTACAGGGGCAACTGGGCTGCCAGTCAGACGGGCTGAGACGGAGACCTGTGTGCGTGTGACAAGGTGCGAACACGGCCTCATCCCACAGCAACTGCTAGATCGCTGAGAGCCTGCCGTGTGCCTCGCCCTGACCAACAGACAGAAATCCTCCTTTTGTGGAATCTTCCTTTACACTCTGATTAATTACCTCTCCAGAAAGAGAGAAGGATGATAATTCCTACCTCCACTGGTTGTCACAAGCCTTAAACAAGGACATGCCTACGAAACCCTTAGCCTCATGCCTGCGTTTGTAAGGTACTCAAGTATCAGAAGTTACTATTAGGATCGTTGCCATCTGATGACCATCATTATGATTTAGCAGGTGCTCAGGAGCTCACTGTCGGCTCTGCCCCTCCCTTGCCCCATGACCTGGAACTCTGCCTTCCATCTCTCCAGAGCCGCAACGAAGTCAGCCTGAGCAGGGCCCTACTGGGAACAAAGACACGTCCTGAGTTGTCTAATATCACATTCTGGAACAAAGATAAATCCTACATGTGAATCTGGGAACTTTTCTAGATAAGAACATGTACCATCCCAGAACTGACATCAACCACTAAATTAATGTGCACGGGCTTGACATGAAATCATAATTAACAATGTTTATAGCCTTAACTTCAACATAATGATGTGAAATTAGAACATTGTGATCTGAAGTTAGAAATCGAGAATTTTTTTAGTGTATATTTTTGGGTGATGCTATTTATGGTATCTTCGTTGTTTAAGCACCTACTACGAGATGTCACGTAATAGAAATATATTTCATTTCATTGTGTTCTATCACTTTTAAGTTGGTTTCTAAGATGCTGTTAAAAATGATGACCAAGATAATTTGGGGAAAGTTAAACAAATTTCAGATTTTCAAAGGCATACGCTAAGGTGTTGGACTGAGAATCAGTCTGACATTGAAAAGGACTTCTCTGTTTTAATTTACTCGCAGTGTTGCTAAACCTTTAATACATCACACAGGAATTAGTCTGGCCATTTCAATGATGGCAACAAATTAATAAATATCAAACAGCCATCCACCACCTAAGATGGGATATGCAGGAATTCAATTACATGGCAGAACAGGGGAACAGGCGACTTCCAGGCTTCGTTTGTTTTCATGACCAGGTAACTATAAACAGTTAAGAAACTGTTCTTTTTTGCTCAAGATATTAACTAGGAAAGAAAAACTATCCAGAGACCTAAGGTTGTGATCATCCAGAAGAGTCCAAGCTCCTGAAAAATCTCACTAGTAATTGGTTGAGCACAGAGAACCCATCTCGTGACGGGATGCAATGGGGATGAAGGATGATTTGGACAAAGAACTCACATCCCGTAGGGACCTGCCCTCATCTTCTTGGGGCACAGCAGGTGTATTTGACTTATGGCAACTAATGTTTCCAGCCACAAAAACCCAGGCAGTTGGATATTCTTCATCATGATGTTTTAAAGCACTGGTTTACAACAAGAGAATGTTAAATCGGCTTCACAAAACTGTCTCTTTGGGGGAAATCCCCACACCTACAAAGTGAACGTAATCCGAAAAGGTAGCATTTTAACCAGTTTCCCCCACCGACACCATGAACACAAGAGCGTGGACCCCCATCACGCCACATTCCCACGCCCGTGCCCACAGGAACGATCTCACAAGGGTCACACGTGGCTTTGGAAAGGTGCAAAGGGCTAGTGTGTTTCAGGATACGGCAAAGCCCACGCCAGGCAGGGTGAGGGCAGGAAGTCATTGTTATTTGTCTGTTGTGCATGGAAAGCTTTTTCTCAAGGGGGAGAAATAAACAGACAAAGAAGGCACACTCAGGGCCCTTGCACCTGCCTTCCTGGAGCCTGCGGTCGGCAGGAGCTGGGACACTACGTGCAGCACATGGCGTGTGGCACAGCAGCAAGATCCTGAAAGGAGTGGAAAGATTTCTGCACTGTCTTCCCATGGACTCAGAAAGCCACTGGGTCCTGCTCGCTCTGTCGCTGTGGGAGCTGCTGCTGGTGGCGGGTCAGAGGCAAAGTTGGGAAGCGCCAAGCAGGTGTCTCAGGTCAAGATGAAAGAACGTGGATAAAGACAAGGAGGTGGCATCCAGCCGGACAGTGGGGCTCTCATGAG
The DNA here is from genome assembly GCA_963573935.1 of Arctocebus calabarensis. Taxonomy (NCBI): domain Eukaryota; kingdom Metazoa; phylum Chordata; class Mammalia; order Primates; family Lorisidae; genus Arctocebus; species Arctocebus calabarensis. The sequence continues at coordinate 5,947 of CAUYON010156491.1, forward strand.
AGCACGGGGCCTGGAGCATGGCGGGCTCCCCTGAGGCCTTCTGCAGACTTCACCCTGGGGACGCTCCCTTTCTGTCCTCTGCCAGCCTCCTACGGCCAACTGCCCCACCGGAAGGCCCCTCTCTGGCCTCATGGTTCTCTGACCCTGCTGACACCCACAGCTTGGTAACCTGGCCAGTTAGGAATATTCCAGTTGGTTCTAAAAAGGTGGCAGGTGCCCTTGGCCCCTGGGAAAGGTCAGAGGTTTTCATTGCTGGAGACTACTTTCTGTAAGACGCAATCTGTGCTCTGAGAGGAGTGAAGAGTTTCTTGCTGATGGAACATAAAGAATTACAAGTAGCATTTTGTTAAGAGAGAAGCTCATGGATTGGGTTAAAGACAATCCTCATCAAGTTAAAAGTTTTGCTCTTCAGTAGAATTGGAAACTATTTGCTCAATAACCCTTATTTCACAATAGTTCAATATCACCCTTCTTTCAAATCACTAAATTCGTGGAAACGTTTCCCTCATCTCAGTTCTAGCCCCACATTCAAGTCCGTCTACTTCATGTAGGCACAGAGCCTCGTCTACCCCCTCCGGCCTCGTCTACCCCTCTGAGTCTGTGAGTTCCGGGTCACTGTCAATCATTCTTCTCTGAACGTCCGCTGTGCGCAACCCATCTTCCCAGAAGGCAGCAAGACAGTTCCCAACCTCACGGTGCAATCAAATGAAAGCGCACATGTCTCGGCCTGTTCCCAAGGCTCGTGTCCAGGGAGGCCCCAGACACTCCTGCTTTGCCCACAGTTTCAAGGTGGTCATCCATAATCCACATGTGGGGTCCCCTGACCTAAGAGCAGATGTCACATGGTGTCCTCACCACGGCTCCTCACACGGCAGCTGCCATGTCTCCATTCCCGTCCTGTCTTTCAGACTAAGCTAGAAAGGTGCAGGGCTGTGGGGCACCGGGACTCACGCCTGTAGTCCCAGCACTCTGGGAGGCCGAGGCGGGCAGATCAGCTGAGCTCATGAGCCGGAGACCCAACTGAGCCAGAGCGAGACTCCACCTCTAAAAATAGCCGGGCGTTGTGGACATAGTCCCAGCTAGTCAGGAGGCTGAGGCAAGAGAATTGCTTGAGCCCAGGAATGTGCGGTTGCTGTGAGTTGTGATGCCACGGCACTCTACCCAGAGTGACAAAGTGAGACTCTGTCTCAAAAAAATTAATTAAATAAATAAAAATTGAAAAAAAAAATAAAGTAAAGTTGGAGGGTATAGGCCCACCAGTAGCTGATAGGGCATCTTTGGGAAAATTAGAAAAAACACTCCAGTGTCGAAGTCGGGTGGCCATTCTAGGACAGAGGTTCCACTGGCAGAACGCAGGGCAGACTTCAGTCCCCGCTGTGCTGTGGCCACCAAACCATCTGGACGACAGCGGTGGGAGCCTGGCTCGGTTTCGGGGTAGAGAGTGAAGATTCTCCCACAGCTGGTCAGTTTTGCAGCATCTCGAGCTCATGAATGGCTTGGTTTCCCAAAGTTAGCCAAACGTGAGACGTCTCGGCCACATGATTGTGCTCGTGGAAATACAGCAGGAAGCAGGAGGGAAGTGGGATCGGGGACACATTATGAAAGTGTCCAAAGTAGAGAGGAAAGAAAGACATGGAACAGAAAGCAGAGATTGCCAAGGCTGCTTAATCAGCTCCAAATATTTGTTAAGCACTTCCTGAGTGTAAAAAACAAGTAAAAGGGGCCGCACTTGCCGCCAATGGTGCTAATCAAACCAGGGGTCCCGCTGGCCAGGACAAGGAGGTTTGGTGGGGACCATGGTGGTCGACACAAGGAGAGCCCCTCATCTGGCTCTCCAGGCGCACACCCCCATCTTGGCTCCGATCACTCAGCTGCGCTCCCGTCACACCGCAACGCCTCGGGCCAATACTGCAGTGGTGACTGCAGTATGGGGCTCACGGGGAACAGAGGAAGCACCTGCTGTAGACACTGGTGTGAGGGACGGGGACGACAAGGACCATGTGACAGGGGTATGAAGACGTCTCTGCAGGACCACGGAGGAACCAGGGGAATGATGACCACCTGCTCTCCGAAATGGCATGGGCAGGCATGACAGGGTCCCAGGCTCCGCCTGCGAGGCACAGGAGGGGCCTTTGTCTCTCTGAAGGTCGGCCTCCTCATCTGCCCTGGAGGGGATAGCAAAACCGGCTGGTGGGTGTCGTCAGGCCCCCACACAGGGCACGGCGTCACTGTGGGTTTACTGTCTGTGGACTATCTGCTCCTTCCGAGTGTATGCTCCACGAGGAGGGCAACTCCCTTCGGGGTCCCCAGAGCCTAGCACAGGGCCCGTCAGGCATCAAGGACTCAGCAGATGGCTGAGGCCAGAGGAACGGCCGGTTGGAGCCGCTGTCTGTGGCTCTTGCTGCCATGGAGCCTGCTGCTAACGTGGGGCAGGCGGAGTCCTAAACGTCGCGTGCAAGGGCAGGACTGCCTCGTTCCTGACATCCGTGCTGCTCACTCATAGGAGAATCCTGTAGCCTCAGGATGGTGGTGTGCATTTGCCGCGAAAGGGATCAATCCATCACAGAATGTTTTTCTCTCGCCCCTTCTTTACTTCTGTTACCACCGCCTGCCCTTTCACTGTTCACATCATGTAAATTCAAAACAAAAGGTACCAAGTTATTATTTTAAACACTTGGCATGTGGCCATTGTGGTCTTCACGTCGGATCCTGTCAGATGCCAGCGCTGGAGAAGGAGGGAGGCCTTGGCGACTAACGGCTCAGGGATGGGAAGTCGGCCTGGCAGCGGCCGGGGCCTGCCCTTGGGTCTTCTTTGCACGTCCTCAAGGACGTCGCTGGTGCTGAGCGTGCTGCCTGGGTTAATGCCCCTTCTCTCCCCAGGCCCGGCTCGACTGCTGGTCCAAGAGACTCCCCAGGTCTGGTTCAGAACCTGCCCTGTCAAGAGAAGACAGGCGACGCCTAAGAAACTGCCATCAGCCTTTCTTTCCCCACACACAGCACGCTTAGGACCGGGTGGCACGGAAGAGGACCCCAGGTGGGGTCGTGCTCCCTCCTGTGACCTGTGTGGAGCTTAATGTGCAGGAGTCGGCTCGTTGGAGAAACAGTCACTTCACCTCCAAGTGGGCGATTCCCAGTGACCCCTCCTGAAATTCTGAGACATCTTTTTTCCAAACTAGGATGATCAGAGGATGACTGGTAAGATTTATACCAATGGGACATCTATGACAAGGTGTGACCTCAAAACGTCCCTGACTGAGTCATTGCTCAGCTCAGCTCAGGGTCTCTGACCTTGGAGCATGAGGGCAGAGATGCACCAAGGAGACCAGACTGTACACGTGAGGTGGGAAACCTCAGTTCATGCATGCGGGTAGCTTTAAAATGTGTATTTAAGGGCGGCACCTGTGGCTCAAAGGAATAGGGCGCCGGCCCCATATGCCGGACGGTGGTGGGTTCAAACCCAGCCCTTGCCAGAAAACTGCAAAAAAAAAAGTGTATTTAAATATATCCCTCAATTGATTCATCAATTTTTTAGTACCACTTACTCATAGACATGTAAAGGAAACAATACTTTTAAGAAACATAAGAGACTTTTTGTTATTTTATTGTATTTTAGATAATATTCTCTTCAAAGAAAATTTCCCACAAAGGTGTGGGGAACATGTCAGCAGAAATATGGAATAAATGCCTTTTCAAAAAAAATGTTTGACGTTTTCTTGCAGAATAATTCTTTCCCAGTCTTAGAGGTATGGCAGACTCATTTCCATGGCTAATTAAAGGTAAGAATGAGTCACAGTGACGATCTTAGAGGCAGGGGCTGGGGTTCCACAAAGCACCCTAGTAAACACAGCCTAGATTATCGTTTAGTAGATGGAACGAAACCAACAACCTGCCAAACTTGGAGAAACCAAAGCAGAAATGAACTGCTCCTCCAGGGACAGCTGCCACTGACCCACTTCGACCCCTGGAGCTGTCCACTGGGGCGTGGGTTAAACTAGACATGCCTTCTGTCCAAGTGCTCACAAAGATGGGGAAAAGAACTTAGAACAAGATTTAGAACTGAATCTGTTGGCCAGGTCCTCTTTCACCTTGGAGCGCAAGGTTGCTTTTGTATCGCTGCAGTTTCCAGAAAACATTAACTTCATAAAGCGCAGATTCCAGCTTCCGGTATCTTTTGACAATCTCAACAGGGGTAAAGATCAAGGATTTCCCTACTGGCAATTTGCAAATGCTGCTCTAAGCTTTTTCTTTCTGAAGAGATGAGGAAAACAGAATAATAAAATTCTCTCCAAAAAGAAACAACAGCTCGCCTATTGAAGACAGGGCTAATTTGGGTTTGTGAGAATTACGGAACTGTTTCTCTGAGACGCTCTCCCCCGCCCCCACCCTCTCCCTATGTGTATGTACATCTCTCTCTTTCTCTGTCTGTTTGGCTCTGCTCGGGCTACAGCTTCAAGTTTAGAGCCAAGTCTTATTTATTTCTGCTATGCAGTTACCCCAAGATTGTGAGCCTGTTTTGGGAAAAAAAAATTTTAATTTGGAAAGCATCCTGTTCTGTAGTATTTCAAATTTAGAATTCCATTTAGCTGCCGAATGAAAACAAAGAGATAAAGCACAGTCTTGTGTGTTTCAAGTTCGCATGAATCTCAGCCACATTCCATAGATTATTTTGATTTAGTTTTAACAAAATACCACATTAAATCACTCTAATGAGCTGTTTCTGTTCCCCTCTCAGCACAAGGTCATTAGGCACGAGACGACGTCTTTCTGCACCGGCTCCCCTAATTCATGTCAAAGTTGTCAGAAGAGATCGTGATGGTTTTCCATAGGAGACAAGAGGACACAACTATTCCTGGAGAAAAAGAGTCTGCGCCCTAGCAGGGACGTGAGCTGTCACGCTCCACCCAGACGGGCTCCAGGGACTGAGGGCTGTGGAGTGGGGCCTGGGCCTCGTCCTGCCAGGAAAGTCCAGCTGCCCTTCTCTGCTCCCCTCATAGCAGCAGCGTCCCATCACATGTGCACTTCCAGGGGATGAAAAGGAAAACCCGAAACTAGCACACATTTAAAGTATCTGTCATTAAATGAACTGTGCTCTTTTTTTCAGGGTCACAGCTGTCTTTTTAATCCACGAAAGTTGCAGATCTATCTGTGATACTCACACAATACTGCCCCACACGTCTGTGTACCCACAGCAGGGTAGGTACTGTCTTCCATGTGGGGGTGGGAGACAGACGAGTGGGCCCACCACGGACCTGGCTCAGGCATGGGGTGCTGTGCCAGTTACAGACACCAGCTCCCATCCCAGCCTCGGTTGGGAGTCTGAACAACCTCGGCGGCACTCTCACGGTGGTTTACATCACTAACTTTTTATCACCTGATGTAATTTCTGCAAATGCAGGTACTCAGGTGAGTGGTAAGTGGATACACTTTGGATGGACCAGAATCGTCTCCAAGGCAAGACTCCGGCAACAGAGCCTGAGATTATGTCTAACAAAGCTTTCCACAATGGACAGTGAGGTTCCCACAGAAGTCTTGATGTCAGGCAGACCAGCTCAGGAAACCTCTACCCCTCCTCCCTTCAAGAGGACAGTCTCTCACCTCACCCTCCAAAGTCCTAGGAAAGAATGTTGGCCTTACTACAGGGGCAGTTTTAAAAGCAATCTTCAGATTAGGCATAGTGACCAAGTCTAACCAAACATAGGCGCTGCTTTCCTAGCTATCAAGGTCTTATTAAAGTCTAGAGATTTAATTCGCAAGTTATTGTGAATGAAGGAGGCTGGCAATCATTTACATTGTTAAACTTTTATTGCCATTTGATTAGAGCACTTTGCCAGTTGACAGCATAACAAAGTCAAACCAGGGACTTCTTACTTACGTCTGCTTTTTATTTGATGGCTGCTCTCTCTTCACCAAATACCACCTGGGTACACAGGGCATTTGTCATCGTGGGTAAATATTAAAGACATTCCTACCAAATAAAAGATAAGTACCAGAGGAGTAGCAAGCAGGTTAATGTCTAGAAGTGGATCAAGGGACCAATACAGACGCAAGGGAGTGGGGGCGTGGAACCATGGGGGTCGGCTGGGTGCTGCTCTGGGGCCTGGGAGGTAGGTTTTCCCTCTGAGAATGAAGCTCACAATCAACACAGCAGGATCAGAGCCTATCACACTGGATCAGCAAGGCGGACTGCCCCCGTGTCCAGCGTGCATTAACAGCGGACTTGAATACACCTCCAGGGATGGGGGAGACTCTCTGGCCAGATGAGTAGGCCCAAAATGGAAGCAGAGAAAAGGGCAGTTGTGCAGGAAAACTGCCCAAAAACGCACCGAAGGACTGATCCTGGGAGTGAGTCTGCCACCAACCCGACCTAGAGCCTGCACGTCCTGACAGGTGTATCTCGTTACGTGGCTGTGCATCCTGACAGGTGTATCTCATTACCTGGCTGTGCATCCTGACACGTGTATCTCGTTATGTGGCTGCATGTCCTGACAGGTGCATCTCATTACGTGGCTGTGCATCCTGACAGGTGTATCTCGTTACCTGGCTGCATGTCCTGACAGGTGTATCTCATTTTGTGGCTAGATGATCTGACAGGTGTATCTCAATATGTGGCTGTGCATCCTGACAGGTGTATTTCCTTACGTGGCTGCATGACCTGACAGGTGTATCTCGTTACCTGGCTGTGCATCCTGACAGGTGTATCTCATCACGTGGCTAAGTGTCCTGACAGGTGTACCTCCTTACGTGGCTGCTTGACCTGACAGGTGTATCTCATTTTGTGGCTGTGTGACCTGACAGGTGTATCTCCTTACGTGGCTGCATGACCTGACAGGTGTATCCCCTTACGTGGCTGCGCGTCCTGACAGGTGTATCTCATTTTCTGGCTGCATGTACCTTGTTCGTGGAGGTGCAGCAGAGTGATCTCCCAGCACACTTGTCCTAACTGTCTATTCCCCAGGCATCCTTCCGATCCTTGACTTCCCCACTCGCTTCCCTACAGGGAGAAAATGTGTTGGTCAGGATGAAGCAAACATCTGGTCTGCTCGACACTTATATTACTCACTGTAAATTAATGACCTGGCACTCCGGTTTCCTGTGTCAGCCTCCTCTGAGATGTGTTAACACGAGTCCGTGTAACTGAGCCAGACCAATACCGAGGCCCTGAAAAAGCCAAGCCTGCGGCCTGGAGGGCCTGTCCTCAGCCAGCCAGGAAGACCACGCTGTAAAGTTTCTGAAGGCCCCGTTTAAATTAAAATGACATCCCTAAATGTCATGAAGATTACCACATAAGCAATCATTTCTTCCATCAAAAACTGATCTTAAAATTTTGAGGCAGGGGGATGTAATCCAGAGACTCTGGGGCAGCAGTTGGGCTAAGCCAGAGACCTGGTAGGAATGAGTGATTGGTACCCGGACAAAGGAACACGGAGGCCTGCGTGGTGGCGCAGCCTGTGATCTCAGCACTCTGGGAGGCGGAGGCAGGAGGATCACGTGAGCCCAGAAGTTTGAGGTTGCTGTGAGCCAAGCTGAGACCATGGCACCCTAGTCTGGGCAACAGAGTAAGAGTCTGGGGCCTTAACCTGCTACACCAAGATGAGAAATGAACTGCAGCGTTCTTTTTAAATGGGAAATAGCCTTGTCAGTATCGTGGGACTCAGAACTGATGTAAAGAAGGAAACCATTTGAAAGAACTTTTAAAACAGCTACAGAGCTTTTCCCTACTCAGCATTGTCTTACATAATAATGATAACAATGTGGCAATCACATACGGGGTGTCATTAAATAACAACACAGACATTAGACTGTTTTGCTTAAATGAAGTCACTATTTGAATAAGAGTGGAGGGAAACAGAGAGAACGCAGGGTGGCACCGACCCTGTGGGGCTCGCACAGGACAACAGGTGGTGCGTTACCAGGAGCAGCCCCGAGTGTGGGTGTCTGTGCACACACGTGTGCAAACAACCCACGTTACATGAGAAGAAAACATTTGAAGACTTACCACAGAAGACTTTTCTGAGTTTCCAGCAATGTTTCAGGTTAGAGTACATTTGCCCCAGAGCCCTTCTGTTGGGGCAGAACCCCCAGGGCGCTGTCCGGGAGGGCAGCCCGGGGTGCCCAGGCAGGACAGTGCTGGGAAGAGCACCTTTTCCTCAGAACATGTTCTTGAGTTCCAGAGTGAAACCCGCGGGCTTGGGAATAAAGGAAATAACTCACCCTTCCATTGTTACGCGCCCATGTGCCATTTTCATATCCATTACCTCCCTGGGATGGAATCCTTGCAATTCCGACGAATCTCAGAAAAATTGCCAACGTGCTTCCCTCTGACGGCAGGTGGAGCTCGCTGTGCTATTTAGTGTACCTCAGTCGGGTTGCATGGTCCGAATTGCTTGCGTTTTCCTCACTGGGGGTGACTCTGGTGGGTAATGACAGTCCTTCTGCTTCAGAGCGGGTGTGAGGACGCCAGCCGCCTCCCCCATCTTCCGGACACCGGTCTGTTGGGGAGAGCAAAAGCAAATCACACCCAAAGATAATGGCACAGTAGGGACAGGGCCTCAGGGAGGAAAGAAAAGAATAACACCTGAGTCATTTCATGGGCTATTTTCAGGAAAAGAGATATTTGGAAATTTCAAAGACGTTTGATAATTCTAAATAGCTCGTTAAATTGCCCTGCTCAGCCCCAAAGAGAAGGCGCTTCCAAATCTGTATGCATATCGCCGAGGGAGACATTAAGAATAACTCCTGCACAGGTTTTGGCCAGCATCAGGGCACTTTTTTTCTAAAGACATTCCCTCTATTGCCGGCTGCTGGCTGCTTCATAACACTTGACAAATTCACAGTTCTTAAAAGCCCCCATGAATGTTTTGTAAATTGCTCCATTTTATCAGGGAGTTCTCTGAGCCCTGTCCCTGATAGTCGCCATGTTTTCATTCCCCTTTCCTTGAGCATCTTTATTTTTATGCATTTTCCAGCATAAAAAAAAAAAAAGACTGGCATTATTAGTATCAGAACTCTCCTTATTAGCATGATATGAACCACAAAAAGGATTTATCATAGGCAAGCTGGAAATTCTCACCGTCTGGAGATTCTCTCTCTGTTCCAAGCAAACTCATAAAAATAAATAAATAAATAAATTCATCTAAAGAAGAATTTTAAGACCTCTGAAGCTGTCACGCTGCTTTGGGAAAAATAACACCTGCCTATCTGCACTTCTTATAGGAAAGCTTAGACCACACAGGAGCCAGAGCCAGCAGAGATCACAGGCACTGGGAGATTCTTCATGGGATTCCATCTGGACAGGAGGAGTAATGTTCGTGGAGTGGGGACTCACAGCAAAGGACCCGGGAGAGCAGGGGGGCCCTGCCGAGCGGGAGGAAGGGGAGGAAGGTGGAGTGAGTGAGTGCAATCACACAGGAGACCTGAAATTATAGACCTGTTTGGAATATTAATCCCTGCAGCTGCGAGAAGGCCAGCCGATTGAAACTTGTTTGGAATACTTTCCAGGACATGTTCTATTAAAAATGAGATAGTGTACTGTAAATACAGGGTCATGCGCTCCAGCGTTTCGTCAGCACTCTGGCACCTGATTCATTCCCAATAGCGCGATCTCCAGGATATTATACTGGGCTGTAAGGAGCAGCCGGTACACGTCTCCATCACTCAGAATGGCTACCTTTTTAAACACACGCATGTAAATGAAATATGTTCCCCAGTCAAGCCAACCTCGGGCCTGGTGCCAGGCAAGCTGCTGCCGCCGTGCAGATCGGAGCCCACCTAATGGTGTGGATCAATCCCCCAGCCCCGCGGCCACTCCAGAGCTCTCAAGCCTCGAGGAGCCGGTTAAGCCAAGCAGCATCCACATTACAAGAAAAAGAAATCCAACCGGAAACCGATTTTCCTTCAACAGCTGTTCTCCCATGTTTAATTTTACACTGGAAGTCCACTTTTCAGAGATTATCTGATAATTGCAACGGAGTCCAGGCTAGGTAATGATACATAAATAATATTTCCTGTCTCCAGTCCTGCGGGCAGCCATCACGGTGATCACTGGGACATTTCACAGCACTTTTGAGAGCGCCCACACTTTTAGGGGGTCCATGGGCAGTGTCAGAAGATATCCTTCCCCAGGTGACACCAAGCGGGGGCTCAGCTTCCAGCAAACCCCCTCCTTTCCACGCTGCCCAGGGAAATCTTGGAGCTGCTCTCGGAATTCCTCATTCATTTCCAGGATGGCCACATCTGCCGTTAGCGGCATTAGCATTAAATCACAGCCTGGAAGTTAAATCACACCCTGGGATGGAAGAAAACCCTTGTGACTGGGGTGGAATAGCTTCACAGGCTGGGCGGGCATGGCAGGGGGCAGCAGCCGTGCGGACAGGGGGACGCTGCCTGGCCAAGGGGGCCCTGAGCATCCCAGGGATGGGGGGGCGGGACGGGGGGGGGCTGACATTGGAACACCCTCATCTCGGAACTCATTTCCTCCTACACCCAGACTCCACCTCTTGTTACTCAGAGAGTGTCCTGATTTGCAAGGTGCATCCCTGGGGCTGTCACTCTTTTTGTCCCCTCTTCATGCAAAAGTGAAAAGAGTCTTGAGGGAGGGAGGGGGAAAGATTCCAACAGGAGAAGGGGAAGCTTTCAACTTTGAAGGTAGCACCTGAGGGCATCACCACAGAGCGAGGAGTCTGGATGGTTCTAGAAAATGCAACGTGCCAAAGAAACATAACAGAGACCCTAGAACATGGAGTCAAAGACAACAAAGCTCAACCTTCCCTGATATTCACACCGTTCCTGGTGTGCGGTCACCTCAGAATGGCCGTGGCCTGCTGTCCACATGCACGCGTGAGTGCAGATTTGTGGGGGGGGGGGGTTAGGGGAACAGAGCAAGGAACCCCCCCTTTCCTTGGGGGAAAGGACGCAGAGCAGCCTTTGTCTTTCAGACTTTCTCTCGTGGGAGTTGCTCCTGCTCAGAAGCCCCGGCCACCCTTGCCCCTGGTGGTCAGAGAGCTCTCCCAACAGAGGCAGCATCCGAAACAGGGCACAGAGCCTGATGGCCAGGCGGCCTGCCGTTACTGGACCCGGTTCATTTCCTGTGTAAGTCCTTGGACACTCCACGGAGTTATTACCACATCATAAATCCAGGATTTTAACATTTACAAAGCCCGGTGAACTGCTAAGACCCAAAAATGGTTTCAGAAAATGACACGGATGAAGCTGTTCGAAATCGGCCTCATTTCCTGCTGAGTCACTGGAGGGTGGCTTTCCCATAGCCTCAAGGCGGGCAGGGCCACAAGGACTGCCTGGGAGCAGATCCAGCAGCATAGTTACCCCCTGCAGGGCAGGGTGGTGGCCCCCCAAAGGTGTGTCCCTGTTTAAATCCCTAGAATTTGTACCAGTAGAAAGGGGTCCTTTATTTGCAAATAGGGTCTTTGCCAAAGTAAAGAAGGATCTGGATATGGGAGGATTCTGGGTTATCTGAATGAGCCATAACCCCCACGGCAGGTGTCCTGTAAGAGAGAGGCTGAGCTAGACTTGAGAGAGAGAAGACAAGAAGGCGTGGCCACATGAAGACCAGGGCAGAGACTGGAGTGAGGCAGGGAACGCCCACAGCTCCCAGAAGCCTCAGGGGACACAGAGCCTGTGGACACCTCAGACTTCTGGTCCCGGAACTGTGAAGAGTAGGTGGCAATAAGCCACCCTGGCCATGGCACAGTGTCACAGCAGTGGCAGGAAGCTACGGTCTAATACCCCACCCTAGGAAGTAAGAAAACTTACTTTTTCTGAGGGTTACTTTTATCCAGCAAAATTCTACCTCTATAGATATAACCGAGATGCAATGAAAGAAAATAAACAAATACGATGTAGACTTTTTGTGTGTGTCACCTTCCCAGGAAACAAGTGACTCTCAGACAGACATGCTAACATCTGACAGTTTTAAATTTGCAACCAGAATGCCAGGTCTTACAGCAACAACCTGTATCTTATAAGCTGCTACTGTCTGAATACTTGTGTCCCCTCAAAATTCCTACCTTACATTGCTGACCCTCCAAGTAATGGTATTATAAGTTGATCAGGTTATGAGGGTGGAGCCCTCCTGAATAGAACTAGTGCCCTTATAAAGAGGCCCTGCAAACCCTCTCCCTTCCTCCCCCTTCGGTGGAGATGGGGGTCTGTGAACAGGAAGCAGCCCTCACCAGACACAGAATCTGCCAGGGTCTGGGTTTGGGGCTTCCAGAGCTGTGAGAAAGAACTTTGAGTTATTTATAAGCTACCCAGGGTATGGGATTTTGTTACAGCATCACAAACAGACTAGCACACTGGCCAGTGAAAACCTAATTGAGATTTCTGAATGGAAATATTAATTTCTGAAGTTTAAAATTTCTACATTCGTATTATTTTTCATTTTTCTTTAGCACACAGAAGGACAGTGTAACACACTGTGGTGTACATCTGCCAAGGTGAAAGCATTCAGGCACTAAACCCAACCAGAAGCTCTAGCAAAAGAGAATTCTTGCCCACTCTCCTAAAAAGTAGAGTTTCCAGGATGAGGGAGAAATGACCAGATTTTTAAGCTTCTACACTGAGAAATCAAACAAAAATGGCAGGGGTCTACATTTGCTGGTGGTGCTGAACTTTCAGTACAAAGCAAAGAGCAGAGCCTGGCTTGGTTAGCACATGTCCCATGTGTGCACATGTCCTGTGTGTACATCCCGTGTGTGCACATGTCCCAGGTGTACACATGTCCTGTGTGTGCATGTGTCCCATGTGTGCACATGCCCTGTGTGTGTACATCCCATGTGGGCACGTG
>CAUYON010156492.1:0-21473 GCA_963573935.1 Arctocebus calabarensis
ATAATTTCAAAAACAGATCATGCCAAGTCTAATAGACAATAGAAAAAGAAGAAATCCTTCAAATTCATTCTACTTCATCTGGATATGCTGGATACTAAAATTGGAAAAAAAGTATTATTATAAAGGGAAATTATAAACATAATTTGTATGTCTGCAAACTTGTAATTTGTATGTTTGCAAAGGTTAATTTTCTGCACATTATAAGAGGAGATAAAGACATATAAGCAAATTTGATCTAAGTATTAATGAAAATATAATCATTGCATGTTTTCCAGTTGTTCAGTTGAGACCATCAATCATAATTTGCAGTAAGATTTGAAAAGTTATTTGAATTTAGTGAAAACAATGTGTGCTTAAATAGAAAAGTGGTTGAGGCACACAAAAGTTTGCAAATATTGAAATACAATTAATGAATGCAAGAAAAGGTATTAAATTGCTTTTATAATAAGAATGAGGTATCATTTTCCTCCAAAATGCCAAAAATGTTAAAAAAAGAAAAATACCTTACATTGGAAAAGGTGTGGCAAGACACTGGTACTCTTAAATAATATCAGTTATTTACAAATTGGCAAATTCCGTTTTAGAGTTCTTTGACAATTGGAATATTAAGCCTTAAATGTTCACATATACTTTAAATCAGAGTTCTTGTTTTTCAAATCTATCCTTTGAAAAATAATCAGAGAAATGCACAAAATTTCTCTGCCATGTCCTGCCATGTGGGAGAGCTAAATGTAGCTACAAAATACGTTGCTGTCCATGTGTGCTTAATGATTTTTTTAAATGAAAAACTAGACAAAGTTTCATAGAGAATAGTCTTAAGTTCTAAGACTCATTTGTGTGAGTAATTATAGAGTGAGAGCAGATCTCTTTTGCTTATCACACAGAATACTACAGCATGAGGCCCATGTCCATACCTTTTTTCACTTTTCTCATCTTCCTCCCCTGAAGTTTAACATTTGCACTAGTTTCTGTGAACAGACTTTATAGGGATTGTGACTGTATTCTCTTCTTCTCTGCATAGCTAAATCCTAATTTTATTTTGTTCATTGCACCAATTCCTTTTGCTTAACTTTGCCAGTGTTTTACTATATTCTGATACACACTGAAAGCAAAAAAACAAAAACGAAAATCAGTGTGAAGAAATAGTGAGTAACAAGCAGGAGGACCCCTCTGAGAAGTTTATGTTAAAGTCAGTCATGGAAAGAAGAAATCAGTCAACAAAAGCATTAAACGACAGTGTTTAAGGAGGAGATGAGGGTATAGAAATACATGGAGATGTGGAGGGGAAGGAAGGACAGAGACCGAAGGTTGGTTGGTGGGTACAGGTGCGTTGCTTCAGCAATGGATGCCCTGAAGGTCATGACTTCCTTACAGTACAATATAGCAATGTAGCAAAATTGCACTTGTACCTCATGAATATATACAAATAAAAAGTTAAAAAAAATAAAAATGGTAGAGTAGGAAGGGGCTTGTTTTTAAGACCCAAAAGAAGAGGCATATGGTTAGATGAGGTCAAGACTCGCTATCTACATTTGTTCAAAGTATAGTGATAAGTCATTGATGAGTTTTAAGGATGAGGATGAATTTATATAATTTGTTTTTAAAGGTTGTTCTAGTTCCCCTAGTTCTAACCATGACATCCCTGAAAGCAATTATTAAATGCAGAAAAACTCTTCAAAGCAACTGTTAGAAGGCAGTAGAGTGCAACCAAGAACAGGGTGTTACAGCACTCCTTTCCTTAAGAGAAGGGAGGCAAAAATGATGTTACACTGGCATTTTGGCTCTCTCCTTGGAAGGCGTTTTCTACTCTTCAGTTCACGGGAATAGAGCCCAAGCAGAAAATGACCGATTTTATAAGTACAATTTCAGGATAAGGGAAATAAATGGGGCTTGAGAGAAAAAGTCCTAGAAAGAAGAAATTTCAGAAAAGTGAGTACAAACATTTACATCACAATGTATCTCAAGCATTTGGCTGATTATTGGGCTATAGGTATAGAGAAAAATTCCAAGGCAGAAACAGCAGCTAAAACCAAACAGCTGAGCAGAGAGTTTAGGGGCATAGTGCTGGGAGGCAGATGTTGGCTTCAGGCTCTTCCAGGATGAAATGGCTTTGTTAAACTCCAAGAGCTTCCATCTGAGCCACCAGAGGGTCATGGTCTTCACAATAGGCTCTGTTGAAGGAGCAATAAAGATGATTTTCTAGAAGTAAGGACAAACCGAAATAGCTGCTAAGAAATAGATTTAATGCAGAATAGTGAGCTAGAAACTTTAGGAAGGAGAGGATTAGGGTGAGTCAGCTGAATAATACTCCAAATTTGATTATTTCTATAGCAGTAATACTCAAGATTCATAAATAGAAATGAGAAATATTTTTGGTGATCTCTGAAGTTTGCAATCTGAGCTTTAGCTCAGAATAAAATCTATTGTTTTAAAAGGATTTTCTTAAAAAACTGGCATATTGTTTCTAGGGAAAATATACTATTTTCTAGATTTGAGGTATGCATTGGGGTTCTCCAGAGAAACAGAACCAATAGGATGTATGCATATGTTACGTCTATCTATCTATCTATCTATCTATCTATCTATCTATCTATCTATCAATCATCTATCTAACTGGCTAATTTATTGTTATGAAGACTGATAAGTCTAATGTCTACAGTGTGGTCCAACAGCTTAGAGACCCTGGAAGGCCAATAGAGAAGATAAAATCTGAAAGCAGTCTACTAGAGATTTCCTTCTTGCTTGGGAATACCTGTCTTTTGTTCTATTTAGGTCTTCACATAATTAGGTGATGACCAATGTCATGATTGGAAGACAATCCACCGTACTCAGAATTCAACAATTTAAATGTTAATCTTATCCCCCAATACTCCAAGTTAACATATACAATTAACCATTACAAGGTGTAATTTGCATAAAATTCAAAGATGGTAAATGTTCAGTTCAATGAGTTTTGATAAATATATGCTCTGATGTGACCACCACTACAATCGACAACATCTCTGTCACTCAACCCTTGGGATTGCCATTCTTTTTAATTGTGACTATTCTACTGAAGTGATTTCTTATTGGGGTTTTTACTTGTATTTCCATGGTAACTAATAGTATTAAACATTTTTCATGTGTTCATTATCCAGTTGTATGTTCTTTGTAGAAGTGTCGGTTTTTGAAATTTTTTTGCCAGGTTTTATTGTGCTTGAGAATTTTATTACTGAGTTGTAGAGATTTTGAACCTGTATTTCAGGCATAAGTTCTTTCTCAGATATGTGCATTGCAAATATTATCTCCAGGTCTGTGGTTTACATTTTCATTTAATGATTCCTTAGTAGCACATCCATTATTTTGTGACTTAGTTTTTATCTTTTTCTTCTTTTCTTTTATCATTAAAAGGAGATCTTTGCCTGCCCCTATATCATAAAGATTTTCCTCTTTTATTCTATAAGTTTTATATTTTTAGCCTTTGTTTTATCATTCACCATAAATTATTTTTTCATAGTTTTACTGAAGTATAATTGGTATAGATTAAACTGCACATTTAAAGTGAATAATTTGTGAATTTTGATACAAATATCTCTGTAAGCCATCACTACCATCAAGATAATGAACACATCCATCAGTAAACATTTTTCGATCATTAAAGAAGCCAGCCATAAAAGACACTATGCAAAAGCCAGGTGTGATATTTTTGGAGAGATTCAAGGGTCTCAGTCTTATGAAAGTTATATTATTTTATTTTCTTAAAGTTCTAAGCATATATTTTTATTATATTCTTGCTATGCATTTTTCTCCATCAGTATGATGTATACTTTCCAGTCCAAAATACCCTTTTATTCTACCTCTTTAAATGAGGCTAAACAGTTTCATTCATTCTACTTCATGAGGCACACAGAAGTTAGGACTAGAGGATGCTTTTAAGAGTCACACTGGTTTTCAGTGCCTCAATTACTTCTTCTTTTCAAAACCTATACATAAAACAAAATTTATAATTTTATCTTTTTTTTTTTTTTTTTTGAGATGGGGGCTCACTTTGTTTCCAGGCTGGACTCAAACCACCAGGTTCATTTCCGTTTTCCCACATTAAAATTCTGGACCCATTAAACAATATCTTTCCATTCTTCCCTCATTCCAATCTCTAGTAACCACTATTCTACTTTCTGCCTCTAAGAATATTCCATGGAGTTTTTATTTTTTATGTATTGTGTGATTTTATTTACCGTGTTTTAATACTCAGCCACCCTAGAATTTTCCAACTTGCCAATTGTTACCAAAAAATTCTGCTGAGACTTGTTTGGGATGGCTTTAATCTATTGATCAATTTGAGAATAACCGAGAGCTTAAAAATACTGGATTTTTCTATCTATAGATAAGATAAATCTCTTTCCTATAGGTCTTTTCTAACTTCTCTCTGAAGATGTTTTTCTGTGCAAACTTAATGCACATCGCTCATTAGATGCCTTCTTTATTTCTGTTTTTTAATGGTTTTATAAATGGATTTTTAACTTCATTTTTAATTGCTTGTTTCTAGGCAAATTTAAATGCAAAAAATCTGTTCCCTTTATGCTCGAGGTAAAGCATAGTTCTAGATATTGGGAAACTAGACTATGTATGTGCCTACTATAATATGACAATATGTTTTTAAGAAATGTAAAAGAGAGGTAGGCAGCATAGGTCAGCAAGAGCCAAAGGGAACGCAGAGCTGTTGTCTTTCATCCCAGCGTTTTCATGGAGTGAAGACATTACTTTAAACAATACTAATAGCATTATTATCAATATATATGCTCATAAAGGTGCTTATTTGTAGGTGGAAAGGACAAAAATACTTTCACTTTTTATTATAAATATTCATCACATTTAAAGGTCATTATGACACCACTTTCTTATTTAAATACAGATTTGCATTCACAGGTCCATTATCAGCAGCGCTATCATCAGTGACATTGTGTATTCAAGAGAACATTTTGATACTGTTGTACAGGTATTGTAAAAACTCAGGTTGAATTAACTGTGTACTACTTGACCTTATTCAAGTTTCTAGTTTGAAATTCTCTTTTAAGAGATAATTTTAAACTGTTTCAAACAATTCTTCAGCAATCTAAATTGTATTTACTAAATGAACCACAGAACTTTCAAAGTTACGATTAGTCGCATATAATCACAGAGAACTTTGTCTCCCACAAGCTTTAGATAGCCATATTAGAAGATGAATGAATCTTCCATCTCTGATGTTAGCTAGTTCAAAGATGCTTCTGCACAATAATACACGGTGTCTACAAAGTTTTTGTGCAATTCTTCATAGTTCAAAGATGTTTCTGTACAATGCAGGGTGTCCATAAAGTTTGTGTGCAATTTAAAATATTTTGCACATGAACTTTACTGACACCCTGGATAGTTTGCCAGTCACTTCAAATTAAAAAAGAAAAACACATGTTTTTACAACTTAGGTCTAACACCATTTAATACTCAAAAACTTTGAGTCTAACCCAAATCATTCCTCATCTTCCTCAGGTGATATCTATTTCAGCTATAAGGTTGCAATAGGAAAGAAAGAGTAGTTGACTTTGCCATCTGACCTTTTCACTGCTCCTTCCCAAGAGGGCTGACACGTGATTTCTGATGCTGAGGGTAGGAAGGAGAGGGGGATGTGGGTGGGCAGAATGAAAAAGGGGAAAGGGAAGCAGGGAAATTATTCTTTTCTTTCTATTTTTTAATTTCAGATTAATAGGGGCTACAAACAATTAGACTCCATAGTTTGCATTTGTAAGATTAAAGTCTGATTGGAAGGTGTATCCTTACAATCAAGAAGGTAGTGTGCCATATAACCATGCAATGAACCCTTTGGGTAGAAATTTACCCAACTTCTCCCCTGTCCCCTCCTACCTGTTGCTTGAGTTTCATTGAGTTTTTCTGTAGTTTCAACATATAGGTGTTAATCTACCAGTTTCAATTTAGTCCTGGGTACATGTGGTATTTGCTTTTCCGTTCTTGTGGTACCATACTTAGGAGAATGGTTTCCAATTCCATCAAGGTTGTTACAAAAGCCATAAAATCTCCATCATCTTTATGGCTAAATAATGTTCCATGGTGTATGTGTGTGTCTATACGTGTATACACATGTGTGTGTATCAAAATTTGTTAATGCATTCATTCATGTGTTGAAGTGCACTTGGGATGTTTCCACATCTTTGTGATTGTGAATTACGCTGCGATAAACATTCTAGTGCAAGTGTGTTTATCATAGAATGCCTTTCTTCCTTTGGGTAAATACCTAGTAATGGAATTGCAGGATCTAATGGTAGGTCTAATTTTAGTTCTTTGAGGAATCTCCATATTGTTTTCCATACAGGTTACACAAGTTTGCAGTCCTACTAATGGAGTATAAATATTCTTTCTCTCTGTATCCATGCCAGCATCTGTTGCTTTGGTGCTACACATGAGCCATTCTCTTAGGGTTAGATGATATCTCCAAGTGATTTTGATTTTAATTTCTCTGATATCTAGAGACAATGAATGTTTTTTTCCTGTGTGTGTTGGCCATTAATCTATCTTTGTAGGAAAAGGTTCCTGTTCGTGTCTATTGCCCACTTTTTAATGGCATTGTTTGACTTTTTCTTGTTGATTTGTTTGTGATCTTTGCACATTCTCTTTATCAGCCCTTTATTGGATGAGTAGCATGCAAATGTAATCTCCCATTCTGTAGGTTTCCTTTTGCTTTGTTGATTATATCCTTAGCTGAGCAGAAGCTCTTTAACTTGACAATATATATTTATTTATTTTGTTGTTGCCATGATTGCCAGTGGGATCTTCTTCATAAATTCTTTCCCTAGGCCTACAAGGTTAGGAGTTTTTTATATACTTCCTTCTATGCTTTTTACAATTTCATGTCTGAGATTTAAATCTCTTATCCATTGTGAGTTAATTTTAATAAGTGGTAAGAAGTACAGGTCCAGTTGTAGTCTTTAACATGTGGTTGACCCATGCAGTTCTCCCAGCACCATTTACTGAATAGGGATTTTTTTTCCCCTAGGATATGCTTCTGTTTACTTTGCCAAGAACCAGATGACAATATGAGGCTGGTTTCATCTCTAGATAATCTGTTCTATTCCACAGGTTTATGTCTCTATTTTTGTGCCATTTACATGCTATTTTTATCACTATAGACTTATAGTGTAGCCTGAACTCTGATAAGGTAATATCTTCAGATTTGTTATTATTTCATAGACTTGTATTGGATATTTGTTTTTTTATTTCTGATTTCATATTAATCAAAAAGCTATTTTTTCAAGTTCTTGAAAGTATGATGTTAGTAATTTAATGGGAATTACACCAAATTTATAGATCTCTTTGGGTATCATAGACATTTTAACAATGTTGATTCTTCCTAGCCATGACCATGATATGTTGTCAGTCAACAACCTCTGCAATTTCTTTTCTCAATGTTTCATATTCTCTCTACAGAGATCCTTAACATATTAAATGTAGGTATTTAATTTTCTTTGAGTGTCTTTGATTGATTATCCCCTTTACTGCTGTTGGCATATATAAGGGCCACTGATTTTTTTTTTTTTTTGAGACAGAGCCTCAAGCTGTCACCCTCGGTAGAGTGCTGTGGCATCATAGCTCACAGCAACCTCCAGCTCCTGGGCTCAAGTGAGTCTCCTGCCTCCGCCTCCCAAGTAGCTGGGACTACAGGCGCCCGCCACAACACCCGGCCATTTATGGGCCACTGATTTATGTACATTAATTTTACATCCTGAGATGGTACTGTATTTATTTATTAATTCTAAGAGTCTTTTGCTTGAGTCTGTGGGGTTTTCTAGGTATGAGGTAATGTCATCCACAAAGAAAAATAGTTTTACCTTCTCTGTTCCTATTTGGATCCTCTTGATATTCTTCTGTAGTCTGGTTGCTTTGGTTAGTACTTTAAGCATGTTGTTGAATAGTAGCGGCAATTGTAGACATCACAGTTTATGTGTTCATAAGTGTTATTATCAAAAAAAAGGTGTTGAATTTTGTCAAATGTTTTTTTCTGCATCTATTGAGAGGATTGTATGGTTTTTGTTTTTACTTTTGTTTATGCAATGAATTATGTTTATAAATTTTCATATGTTGAACTAGTCTTGCATCCCAGAAGTTTTGGTAGCTTGAACTTCAAGGGATCTATTGTTTTCCATCTTTATCTTCTCCTTGGCCCAGCTATTGCTCAGCAATAAGCTATTTAGTTTCCATGATTTTGTTTGGAATGAGTATTTCTTTTGGAACTGATTTCTACTTTTATCCATTGTAGTTTATAAGAATACATGGTAAAATTTCTACTTTTTATATTTATTGAGGCTTAATTTGTGGTGTAGGGTATGATTGATCTTGGATAATAATCCATGAGCTGATGAGAAGAATGTATATTTAGTAGTATTGGGGTGAAATGTTCTATAGATGTCTATTAAGCCCATTTTTGTTCCTAGAGTTGTGTTTATGTACATTATTTCTTTGTTTAGTTTTTGCTTGGAGGATCTGTCCAGTTCTGTCAGTGTGGTGTTGAAGTTCTGGGCTATAATGGCAGTGCTGTTTATCATATTCTTTCGATTAAGTAGAGTTTGCTTTATAAACCTGGGAGCACTTTGGTTGAGTGCATAAATATTTAGAATGAATATCCTTTTGTTGAGTGGTTTCCTTGACCAGAATGTAGTGTCTATCTTTCTCTTTCTTTACTTTTGTTACTTTACAGCCACTTGTATCTGCAATAAGAATTTCAACTCCTGTTTTCTTTTGGTTTCTATTTGCATAAAATATTGTATTCCAACCCTTAACCCTTGATTTAGATGGGTTAGAAGCATTTCCTAAAGACATTGTATACTTGGCCTGTATTTTTTAATCCAATCAGTCAGCTGTGTCTCTTAGGTGGGAAATTAAATCCATTCACATTTATTGAGAGAATTGATAAATAGGAAGAACTTCTGTTTTGTTTGTTTCCATGATTTTGTGCAGGGCTCTGTTGCTTTGTTTTGTTGCTTGGGCTATTGCAGTAACTAGGCTTTGTCCGTTAATTGCCTGATAGCTTTACTTTGCTGGGAGTCCCTTGTGTTGGTCTGTGTATAGTATAGGTCTGGGTAATTCTAGAAGAAGGGAAATTCTGAACTATCTGTTACTCTTATAAGCTGGCATCTTACTTTCTGAAATTTGCAGGTATTTACAGCTACTCTTCTCTGCTGAATGATTTTGTGACTATTCTGAGAAACTGGATATCATTCAGTCTTCCTTGACTTAGGTGACTGGATCTCTATTGAGACTAATACAATTTAAATATCTGTTCTTCTTCTACTTCCCTTTGCTCTAGTTCATTACTGTCTAGGCAGCCCTCTTCTATGGAATCTTAAGTCAGTGTCACAATAGCATTCTCTCTTATACATAGCCCACTACCAGTTCATAGAAGATAGCATGCATCCTCATGCAGAAGACCAATTAGATACATTGCCAGCACCTTCAGCCTAGGTCAAAACAAGTGGCTCCTATTTTAGATGATATAGGCAAAAAAAGACACCAGTTAGTCCCCTCTAATCAAAATACAGGAGATGCACACTACATTCTCTAGGATTTATCTTTATAATTCCTTACCACTGACTCTAAATAGAGAAGTACTGACATCAAAGACAGAAATTATAGCAAAATCATAATTTATTCCAAATAACATTGTCATAATCGTCTATAAATCTTCTACCAGCCCTTTCATATGGGGGAAAGTTTTAAGATTTTTCTACTATTTCCCTACACTGATTTCAAATTTTTACATAAGGGTCTTAATCTAGAGTATTTATTTTCTTCATTTATCATTGTGAAATGAGAGAAAAGATCCATTTTAACAGCTTTAATAAAGTATAGGTAATATGATAAACTGCACATATTTATAATATACAATTTGGGAAAAAGTCCATTATGTACATGTGAAACCACTACTATCATAACTAAGCAATGAACATATCCATCATCACTCAAAGTAAGTTCATGAACACAGGGGATGCTTCCTTTCTTCCCTCAGGTCCTTACCCTCCCATGGTCTGCTTTTTCTCACTACAGATCAATAATTTTGCATTATGTAAATAGTATCATATAAGAAGACTACTTTTTTGTTTGGCTTTCAAAAAGCATAATTCTTTTCAGATTATCTACATTGTGTATACCTGCCGCAAGTCAATTCTGACACTTCTTTCCAGGACCCAGGACTGTCCAGGTTACAGGCCCAGCTTAACTAGGTTCTGGATGTGGACCGATAAATTACCTTGCTCAGGTTCAGTTTCTCTTAGGATGCCCGAGGGCTATCTACTTTAGCTGGAGAGAGAAAGAGAAAGAGAGTATGAGTCTTAGAGAGAGTAAAGCAGTCTTCTTAGAATAGATAGATCTTAGTCTTTAGTAGAGCTCAGTAATCTTCAGCAGAGAAAAGCCATGCTGGTGTTCTGCAGGCAGGAGACAGAGTCAGAGTAAGTGAGTCTGTGATAGAATGCACATACTCTTTGACTGCCTTCTCCTCCAGCCTAATATAAGGTTAATCTCATGTCTCTCAACACCACTGCTCTCATCTCTCGAGCTCTCATGCTTGTTAGGAGAGCTAAATCCCTCTTCATGCCCTTTCCACCCAGGTGTTCCTTCATTGAGCTTTACAGGTATTTCTTATAACTCTCACTCCTCCTAGCCATAGGCTACATGGGCTGCAACATATACCTAATGGTTCATTCTTGTTATTTCTGAGTACTATCTCACACTATGGAGGTTAACACAATTTGTTTATACATTCTTCTTTGATAAACCTTTGAATTATTTCTAGTTTGTGATTATTATAATACAGCTAGTCATGCACAAGTCTTCAGATGAACATATGCTATCATTTCTCCTTGGTAGATACCTAAGATTGGCATGGCTGGGTCATATGTTAAGTACATGTTTAACATTAAAAAAAAAAAAGAAAAGAACTCTTTTCCAGATGGCTGTACTATTTTGTATTCCTGCAAACTGTTTATGAGACTTCCATTTTTCTCAACCATTTGTATGTTCAGTCTTTTAAGTTGTAGCCATTCTAATGGATTTGTAGTGTTTTCTCACTATAGGTTTAATGTGCATTTCTGTAATGAATGATGTTGAACATCTTTCCTGAGATGAAGATGAAGAAAGATGTTAAACATCTTTCCTGAGCTTACATGCCTTCAGTGTATTGTCTTTGATGCAATCCAATTATAATAATCATAATACGGTATATATATAATATATATTATATATAATGTAATAATAATAATAGGAAATAAAAACTTCTTTTTTTTTCTGAGACAGAGCTTCAAGCTATCACCTTGGGTAGAGTGCTATGGCATCACAGCTCACAGCAACCTCCAATTTCTGGGCTCAAGCAAGTCTCCTGCCTCTGCCTCCCAAGTAGCTGGGACTACAGGCGCCCGCCACAATGCCTGGCTAGTTTTTGGTTCCAGCCATCATTGTTGTTTGGCGGGCCTGGGTTGGATTTGAACCCACCTGCTCAGGTGTACGTGCCTGGTGCCTTAGCCTGTTGAGCCACAGGTGCCGAGCCGGTAATAAAAACTTCTTAATAATCGAATCTATAATACCACCAAACAAATGAGGCACAAAAGAAATTAGTAGGTGTCCACTCTCTTTTATAATTTAATTTAATCTCCTTATCTCAAGACCTTTGGCTAAATTATATTGGTAAAATTCCTTTTATCATGTAGGGTGACACATGCACAGATTTTAGGGATTAAGACGTAGACATCTTTGAGTATCTATTATTCTACCACACACTTACAAATACATTGTAGGACAACTACTGAGCTACTAAGTAGACATTTTATAACTATATGTGCTTTAACTCATTTTTTAATGAATAATTACTTTTCTGATACTTATATTATTATGGTGATTGATTTATTTAAAATATATATTGCATGGTAAATGTTATGATTTACAGATGAGAATAGTAATATATTCTGCAGTTTACTTTGAATTAATTTACACTCAAATATGTTTAGATAGTATGACTAATTTAAGGCTCATGACTTTCGTAATTTAGAAATGACTATCTGAGTCAAAGGACTCATCTATGCTAAATCTTGTGAACCAAATTACAATGTTTAAATGTTCTTTTACTTAGAATAAAAATGAAACATATATTGATGATTGACTTGTTCAATTAACAGATTTCTTAGCAGAGTAGCTAGTGTACCTCAGTATTTTCTTAAATATAGATCACATTAAGACTTCTCCAGTCAGATAGTTGAGATACAGGATTATTAGTATTAAAAACAGAAATAAATTTTCATCAGTCATTGACATTTTCTCTGTAATAAAATTATCTATATAATTTACAAAGTTGGGCCTTGTTATTGCATGATATTTCATTATAGCATCATGGCCACGTTTGGGACTAGAGTTGGAAAGACTCTAGGGCATGTTTCTTATCCTCTCCATATTATTTTTGCTAGACTCTAGAATGTTACCTTCCTTCATTGGTTTTTTTGGAGATTACGTCTTGAAATTAAATTATGGAATGATAATATAAGTAGACTTGTAATGCTTTTGTTCCACAGAGTTAAACACTTTGTTCTTAGTGCCATGTTGTCAGGAAATAAAAATGTTTTTAATATTTATAATATTAATAATAGTAATGTTACTATGGACTGAATAATTTACATGTTTAGAAAGAGAGAGAGAGAAAAAGAGAGCAAAGAGAACATTCACCTTTGTTAAATCCTTGTAGAAGATGCTTAATGTATTAATATTCATTCAGTGTGGGTAATCTTAGATTTTGAGAAGAGGTCATACTTGAAAAATTCTAATGATTAACTGATAGACATTTTTTAATGTCTCCTCTGCATTGGATTGAATAATGAGAGAAAGTATATGAAAAGTGATTGTTTGACAGTTTAAAAATTTGCTTATACTTTGTAGCTAAGCATAGATATATACTCAGAAGTGAAGTGTACTTACCCAGTAGTTATTACAAAAAAAAAATACTTCAAAGAGTGGTTTATCTAAATGTCAATGTGTGTATATTTCTTCACTAACTGCTATTTGCAAAACTGTTTATTTTAAGGTCAAGTGTGTAGTACAAACACAAAGTTGTATAAAATTACTAACTACTTTTACGAATAGAGGATACAAAGATCTAAATCTAAAAAAGGTTAAACAGAAACTTCTTCAAATAAAATTATTTAAAAAATAGATTAGTAGTTTCACTTATTACTAAAACATATATTATAAATTTAAGAAAGAGAAAGAATTGCATAGCAGAAAACTCTTTGTAAGAGTTCATAATAGAAACACATAATCACAGCAATTCAAAGACAACAGAGTAATTTAAGTTTCAGGTTATATGATATAAAAATTACTCTCAAAATTCTTAAAGCTATCACCAAATTGTTTCATGTCATAGAATATATGACATTAAAATCTCTCTTAAAGTATGCCAGATGAGATGGAAAACAAGAGAGACCAGAGAATAAAAGAAAGATCAAATTTAATTTTCTTAACCCTTGTCTTTCTAAACCCTTGTTTAGATTGAGTTAAATGGGGTTGCCCAAAATAAGTGTGCATGTATGCACATATACGTGTGTGTGTGGTACAAGTATATTCCTTTGAAAAATAGGCTAAGATTCATGCCATCCTTTTCTCATTGTTAACAATATATCCCATTTAGGTAGAAATTGGTATTTTTACTCATAGCTCTTATCAAACGCCTGATTTACTTTCATTCCACAAATATTCATTGGAAACTTCCTGTGTCTCAGGCTCTTCATCAAAGCCAAAGCTACAGTGAGTAGTAAAGAAACCGAACCAGATTTTTACTCTTATACAGATTACTCTTGTGACAGAGAGAAGGATCATACAAAATAAAGTTAACGTAAAATGCTAACGTAATTCATGCTGTGGCCGTGGGAGCCGACCGCAGGGACGAGCAAGTGACAGGAGTGACCAGATGTTACTTAAATTTGGTGGTCAGAGAAATTACATTTCACTCACGGTTTCTATTTAATTATAATTTTTATTTTTCTGTTATCAAAGGAACAGATGGACTATTTTATTTATTTTTGTAGACTTTCCAAAGAATTCATAGTATCTCTGGTCCCTGAAGAGTTAGATTCACTAACTTAAGAGTTGACACAATATTTGACCTTTCATAGATACTTAGTTCCAAATTTGCCATTTTAAACTTTAGTGCCAGATTATTAGTAAAATCATTAGTAAAACACTATGTGATATTGGATTATTATTTTTTATGTAAGCATCCATGCAAAAAAAGTCTACAAAAATATTTGGACATTAAGTGAATTTACAGAATTATTTCTACTAGATAATGTATTTCCTACCCAATTTTTCCATTAGTGACTAGTAACACAGGGTAAAATTTCATAACCACATAATACTTTCCAGCAAGTTAATAGTACAACTAGAACTCTTGATTACCATCCAGTACTTTTTCTATGATATTACAGGTTCTAAAGGTAACTTGATTTTACTTCTGTGTAAAATCAAGTTATCTTTAGAATAAAGGTAATGTTTTCAATTAATGAAAACATTGCTTTTCAAACACTCTACTTCATTGAATCTAAGGTACCATTGACTCTGGGTTGCTCCATTACTTCTAAAGATGCTTCCAAGTGAACTACCTTTCACTATTATTGTCACTTAGCTTTATATTTTATACTTTTATACCAACAGAGCTCTTTTAGAGGAATACACATGTCTTTATGAATCTTATGTATGCATGCCGGAGGTGTAATGAAAATAAACTGGTTGAGTTGTTCCTATAAATTTTACATAGACTACAAGTTATCTGGCTAATTTTCAATTCAGTCTTTGATAGCATTTGTAAGAGCACATTAATAATACACAATTAAAAAAAATCTTGTACGCTGGACACTTAGTAATGGGCTCTTTAGATAACTTTGCAATTATAATGATGTATCTTTCTTTTAAATACCATGTCAGGAATTATGCTAACCACTGTTTGATTCAGTTTCTTTAATTTCGGTTTCTAAGAGTTTCAAAGAAGGTTCCAGTGTTATCTCTGTGCTTTCCTACAAGTGACTGCTACCTTTTCTGCAAATCTCAATCTGGCATTTTGATGGTTTTCCATGCATAAGTAATGGAAATTATCCTCTCTAGTTGATTGCTGTTGTGACACATTATTGATTTCAATACATGTCAAATTTCAAAGGTGTTAAAATGAAACAAAAAGAAACAATGTTTGATGATGACTTATGAAGCAGAGTAACAAAGTAAGCATCTTCAAGGTGTTGCCAGTTCAATAGGAGGCTCTGTTTAAAATCCTATCATTTATTGTAAGGTCTTAAAGTCAAAGTCCAAAATGTTACATTAATATGTTAGCTTTTTACAAAAAGTCATTTGTTTTAGAATAAAATTAAAATTTTCATTTATAGGCAGTGCCTGTGTTATGAATGAGATAGGTTCTGTAGGTTTGTTCTTAAGTCAAATTTGTATGTAAGTTTGATAGGTACACTTTACCTATAACTTATAATAGCCTCTGTTTGTAGGTGTGAGTCACACGTTTGTGACTTTTCATCTGAAGTCAGATATTTGTAACTTGAGGACTGCCTGTACTTTAGTTTTCCTTTATTGTCATTAAATTAATGTTGACTTCCATTCTCATCCCTAAAATTTCATATAACATATTTGTCCTAATATAATTATATTCTCTGGAGTAAAATCTCTCTGTGAAATCTACTTCTTCCCTATCTTTTTTCTTTTAAATTTATGAAAGCTCCAGGCAACAAAATCTTCAGGAGCTATTGACAACCATTTTTGAATCAATCTTGAGTTTACTCAGCAAAATAATTGTTTTTTCCTAGAGCCTATGAAGCAAGGTGAGCTAAGGAAGGGGACTAGGGTGTGTGGAGATTAAGCTGAAGGCAACTGTGTTTGCTGAGACTGCTTACTTGTGCTTTAACTCTCAGGGGAGATGTATGCAAAAAGCTCACCACTATAGCCACAGTCCAAGTTCAGACACATAGTGCCTCTTTGGCTACTTATTCCGTCCTGTGTAGCATGTCATAGTAAAGAAGTATGCTTGAAAGGTTGATCACCTGCACTGTAAATAGAGGATGAGTTCCCATTGTGGGGATTTTAAGGGTCATTCCAATATGGCTCTGGCAATTACACCCAGAGAGGTATATAACATGGAAGAATTTATTATATGCTTAGGTCCTAGAGACAACAGGCATAGAAAACCATGCATGGGGCCATATGGAAGAGCTCCCAGGGAGAGGGAGCCCCACTCCATGCAGGTGGGGAGAAAGGGAAGAGAGGAGAAAGACAGAGAGAAGAGGGTCAGGGGAGAGAGAGGAAGAGAGAAAGAGAGGTAGAGAGAGAGAGAAATAGCCCCCTGGATGATTTTATTGGGGGTCAGGGTAGGAGTCAGGGTACTCACACAAGCAAAAGGTGTGAGAGGATTTCACTGGTGCGTCTGTCTGTATGTCACTAGGTTATAATCAGGGAGGGCAAAAGGAGGAAATGTTGGCAAGGATCAGCCTCATCGCAGTGGTGTGCAGTCACCTAGGCAGGCGCTTATGCCCTGTTTATGGGGATTTTGAGGCATCAGGAAAATGCGAAGTTTTAAAAATGTAAGATACTCCATGCGCTTGTTTTCTTTTCTTTTCTGAGTTAAATGGTGGATGAGGAGCATCGTATATGAGTTACATGTTTCTCACACCACAGTACTAAAATGTGAAAGCTGGTAGATGCTGAAGAATAAATGTTCCTAGAAAATGTTTTTCATGTAGACCGGCTGGCTAGTACCCAATAGACTTCAAAAAGCAGTCTTTTCCTCTTCTTTGTATTCTGAACTAATGATTTTAGTGGAGCATTGATAGTGGTCTTGTCTTACAGAGACAGAGACACTGACCACACTCAAAAACAACATTTAACCAGAATTTCTATGAGAAATAGAGCAATTATATACATATATGTATTAGGAAATATCGAATTCAGCCTTCGCTATGCTCAGCTTCATTCCACCCAAACGAATCTGCTTCCGCCATAGCCTTGTCAATCTGAATTTTATAGTTTTGGGATCCTTATAATTTAAGTCAAAAACCTTGGAGTAACCTTTCTCTTCCCTGTTTTTCTAAACCAAGCATCCTCAACCTACCCTGTGGACTGTGCATTCAAAACACATCCAGAACCTGATTCTCCCTCACCATATTTCTATTGCTACACTGGTCCAAACCGCCACCTTCCCTTGCCTGTATGATCATGGTGACCTACCAATAATTCTCACCATTTCCTGCCTTGCTCTGCCTTGCTCTGTTCTCATCACAGTGCTCAGAGTCTAGTAAGACCTTTTATGCATAAAAGTCACCTACGGCAGCTCGGCGCCCATAGCACAGTGGTTATGGTGCCAGCCACATACACAAAGGCTGGTGGGTTTGAACCCAGCCTGGGCCAGCTAAGCAACAAAGACAATTGCAACAGAAAAATAGCTGGGCATTATGGTGGGGTCCTGTAGTTCTAGCTGCTTGGGAGGCTGAGGCAAGAGAATTGCTTAAGCCCAAGAGTTTGAGGTTGCTGTGAGCTGTGATGCCACAGCACTCTACCCTGGGTGATATAGTGAGACTCTGTCTCAAAAAAACAAAAAAACCCTCACCTACTGCTTTCTATTTTACAGAGTGTGATTCAAAACCCATTACAACTGAAGGATCTCTGTGCTTAACCTCCATTCCTGATTATTCCCTTATGTGTTGTATCCCCCTTTTTTGTTTTTCTTTATATAATTTACTACCATCTAACATTTTTACATATTACACTAGAATGTAAGCTCCACAGGGCAAGATTGTGTTCTGTTTTGTTCACTGTTTTTTATTTCCATCACCCAGAACAACAGGTGCGTGGAAGGCATCCAATACATGAGGAACAAATGAACTTGTTCTGTCAAGCTAAGTATAGTCTTTATTTGGAGGCAAATTTCAAAGCAATACGAAGCTAGGTGAACATAGACGCAAAGGAAAGAATTATTTGCATGTTCAATGCTATAATAATCCAGTGCTTCCATTTCCATGAAGATCTAATATATATTATATTTATAGCCAATGTTGAGTGCGTGATTCAAGTTTAACTTCCCTGAAAGTATCTTCTAAATCTTATGTACTCTTATATTCATTTTCCACATTTATACTTACACAAGTAACTATAAATTTATAGTTTTATTTTCTTTATTGCATTGCCTTTTAAAATAATGGGAATGTTAGATTTGAAGCTTAAGTTCCTTTTGACTCCCATGTTCTGGCTCTTCATCCTTGCCTGATTTGGTATATATCATACTAGAATTAATCAAAAAAACAGCTTATGTATCCAAATACATGCATGAAAATATGTACAATTTTTGGTGTAAGTTTTTCTTTTCAGCTAATTAATACCATGATGTGCTTATAATTTTTTAATTTGCTTTTTTTTTCCTACTCATGTATGTTTTCAATCTGTCTATGGTAATTTACATACAGCATACTTTATTTCATTACATTTCACTTACTTATGCTTTGCAAATATTTCATTGTTTACAAAATGAAGGTTTGTGACAAACCTGCATCAAGAAAGTCTATTGGCATTCTTATTTTATTATTATTATTTTTGTCTCTACTGGAATCGTGAGTGCCGTATCACTCAGTGATACCTCCAGCTCTTGGGCTTAGGTGATTCTCTTGCCTCAGCCTCCCTCGTCGCTGGGACTACAGGTGCCCACCACAACACCTGGCTATTTTTTTTTTTTTTGGTTGCAGCCGTCATTGTTGTTTGACGGTCCGGACTGGATTCGAACCCGCCAGCTCAGGTGTACGTGGCTGGCGCCTTAGCCTGTTGAGCCACAGGCGCCGAGCCAGCCTGGCTAATTTTTGTTGCAGTTAGGCCGGAGATGGGTTCAAACCCACCACCCTCGGTATGTGGGGCTGGCACCCTACTCACTGAGCCACAGGTGCCGCTCATGTTGGCATTATTTTTCCAATTGCATGTGCTCACTTTGTGCCACTACGTCAGATTTTGGTAATTCTTGCAATGTTTCACACATTTTATGGCTGTTATAGCTATTATGGTGCTCTGCGATCAGTGCCTTTCCATGCTACCATTGTAGTTGTTTTAGAGAACCATGAACCTGAGATGGTGTTTGCACTGCTGCAGCCTCTGACCATTCACTCCTCTCTTCCTCCTCTGAGGCCTCCTTGTTATTCAAGACTCAACAATGTTGAAATTAGGCCAGTTAATAATGGCCTCTAGGTGTTCAAATGAAAGGAAGAATCACAAGTGTCTCACATTAAATAAAAAGCTAAAAATGATCATACTTGGTGAAGAAGTCACCTTGAAAGCAGAGACAGGCTAAAAATAAGGCCCCTTGCACCTGTTAGCCAAGTTGTAAATGCAAATGAAAAGTTCTTGAAGGAAATTAAAAGTGCTACTTCAGGGAATACCAAAAATAAAAAGAAAGCAAGAGTCTTCTTGCTGATATGGAGAAAGCTTTAGTAGTTGGATAGAAAATCAAAGCAGCTGTAACATTTCCTTAAACCAAAGCCTAATCCAAGCAAGAACCTAACTCTTTTCAATTTTGTAAGAAAGATAAAGAAGCTGCAGGAAAAAAAGTTTGAAGCTAGTAGAAGACCGTGAGGTTTAAGTAAAGAAGCCATCTACACAACATACAAGTACAGGCAAAACAGCAAGTGGCAGGGTTTTGTCTTTGATTTTGAACGTCGTTCTTTTGTGAGTACAACGCTATTAAACAGCATTGAATGCTACAGAGAAATCTTACATGAAAGGGAGGCTCAACTGATGTGGCAAACTACACTGTTGTCTTATTTTAAGAAGTTGCCACAGCTACCCCAGCCTTTAGCAATCACCACCCTGATCAGTCAGGAGCCACCAACACAGACCCCCACCAGCAAAACATTACAACTCATTGAAGGCTCAGATGGTCATTAGCATTTTTTAGCCACAAAATAAACTCACAGTAAATGGGTGCAACGCACATATTCTGGGTGAACATTCATAACAATGACTTCAAATGTACAAATGCAAATTATGTAACCAAAATGTGTGCACCCCTGTAATACTCTGAAATAGAAAAGAAATTTTAAAAAGTAATATTTTGTAATTAATGTGTACTTATTTAAGGCATAATGCTATTGCACAGTTTAGTAACCTATAGTATAAACATAAACTTATATGTAGTGGGCAAAATTTTACGTGACTTGCTTTATTGCCATAGTCAAAAACAGAACCTGCGATAGCTCTGAGGTGTGCTTGTAGGTTAAGTTTATTTCTTATACTTCCTATATATTATATCAAATTGACAAAGTAGGCTTAACTAATTTTCCAATGTTTCAATTGCTTATTTTTGTTTCTTAACTTTTGGCAAGTATATTCAGTAGTTAAATACCTTACTATGTCTCCAGATATATGTGCACATTTACTTAGAATTGCTAATTCACAGTCTTTGTATTTCTTTGGTGTGAACACTTTTGTAACTTCTTCTGCAAAATTGTTCTCTTATTTAATTTACCATGAGCAATGAAAGAAATTACTGTTTCCTCACAATTTTTCAGAACAGAGTTGACATAATAATACTTTTTCATTTTTTTTAATATGATGGGTAAAAAGTGATAATTTATTGTTTTTTATAAATTTGGATTGATATTATTGCTCCTGAGAATTAATACATTTTCATGTAAGTAAAGGTCATTTGAATTTCATCTACAAACTTCTTACTCCTATTGTGTCCTCATTATCATTTTTGTTTACTCCTCATGTATAATCAGTTATATGAATTGATAATAAATTTCATCATCTATAACATATTCCTTAAGATTTTTTTTCCTTTTTATCAAAGTATTTAAATTTTGATGTCAAATTTGTACATCTTTGCTATGGTCACATGCATATATGCTAAAATACATTTTCAATTGATGACAAATGATGATTTAAAAAATCAGGATAGCAATAAACTCAAAAAGGGGAACACAGGTATGAAATGTTCTTGTGATTAGTTTTTAATTGATGGGTTCAGGAATTGTTTTTAATGTGCATTTTTGTAGGTATTAAATATTTTATAGTTTTAAAAAAATCATTGTCTTCAAATTCTTGATTATAATTTCAGGTGTCAACTTTTCAAGTACCTTCCAATCCTTACCAACTTCTTCCTGTAGTTTTGTGCCATCATTAAGGTAATTTTCAGGTCTTGTTTTTGTGTTGTTTCCTGTCTTTACCATGACATACATTCTTCTCTCTATGTTGCTTTCTGTATGAATCAATAATGTGATTTATTGCCTCTGACATTCCCAGAATATATTTCTTTCTTTTTTTTTTTTTTTGTAGAGACAGAGTCTCACTTTATCGCCCTGGGTAGAGTGCCGTGGCGTCACACTGCTCACAGCAACCTCCAGCTCTTGGGCTTAAGCGATTCTCTTGCCTCAGCCTCCCTAGTAGCT
>CAUYON010156494.1:0-15111 GCA_963573935.1 Arctocebus calabarensis
GGGTTGATGTGTGTTCCTCGACCTTGTCTCTTGGCTCAGCTCCAAACCGTTGGCTTTCTCGCTAAATTTCTGTCCTTTAACTCTCCTTCTGGACAGGAGTGTCTGCAGAAAGCTGGCTACAGACCGCCATCTTGGCTCCTCTCAACAGCTGGCTATTTTTTTGTTGCAGTTGTTATTCTTGTTTACCTAGCCTGGGCTGGGCTCGAAGCTGCCAGCCTCAGTGCATGTGGCTGGCACTGTAATCACTGTGTTGCAGGCGCTGAGCTAGATGTTTAATTTTTAATTAGTGTTTATTTTTGGTTATAAAAAGGAAGATGACTGGAAGGTATTTTGGAATGATCTTGTCTATTACAGTGGAATGGATTGAGTAGAATGGTTGCCCATATCAAAATTGAACACCAAGAAATTATCTTTGACTTGGATGCTATTCAAGTGAACATCAAAGGTTATTTATTTATTTTTGTACATCTAGCCTGTTTTTCACTTCCTTAAATTTTGAACTAAGAAACATTGTGTCTCTTAGCATAGCTCACTAAATTTCAAGAAATTAGCACATTCTTTTACTACTGAAAAGGTTAACTAATTCATACTTTACATGTAATGTAGGAAATAATTCTTCTAGGAAGCCACTAGCTGGAGCCCTAAATTTCAGGATGAAATCATAAATGTAAGTACTGGCATTGCCCTACCAAATACTTCTTTAGAAATTTGTTTTCAAACATTATGTTCTATCACATTAAGGAAAATTTCCAGACAAAACTGTATGAATTACATGACTGTGTGTCACACCCAGGCATGTTCTCAACTAGTTTTTTCTAGGTTTCTGTAAAGTGACATTTATCTCACATAGATACAGCCCAATCTCATATTTTATCAAAGATCATGACAAGTCTCTTTTTTAAAAGATTATCAGATCTCAGGGCTCAGAGAAGTCTTGTGAAAGTAGAACCTTAAATGAGAGGAGATAAAGTTGAGTTTATATTTAAGTAGTATATATAGTCAGTTCTCAGATATTCATATTTATGAAAGAAAAAATGATGTAGATTATAAAAATAAAAGATAATCAAAGATTTTCTCCAATACGGTAAATAATTTGGACTAAGACAATTTTAGGAAACTGGTGTGGAGGGTAAACCTCAGCCAATATGATGTGGGACCTGGCATCTGAGATCAAAATATGATGGGGTTCCTAGTACTCAAGAAAGAATTAATAGTATGTGTGTGTGCATGTGTATGTGTGTGTGTGTGTGTATGTGTGTCTTAGAAAGATTAATGCACCATGTCTGCATTTTTACTCATACTCTGAGGGCAAATGCAATAGAACTGTCTGCTATATAACCTTGGGGTCAATATATATGTCTTTGTGCTCTCTTCACTAATTCTTATGGCACATTTATTAATATTACCACATTTGTATTTGATTAGAACATTTTTGTAGATTAAGTATAAGAAAAATAAAATTATCTTCAGAACCTAGACATTATTTGCTACTTTAGCATTATTTGCTATTTTTTGGAGAAGAAAATGGCAGGGAGAAGAGATACTAATGTTACTGATATGGAACTGGCATGATGGAAGGGTAACTTCTTTTTACCCTCAATTCCTTTGAATTTTACCTACATTGTCCCAAACCAATATTTTTGATTTTGAAATATATTACTAATTATTTATTACTCTTAATCTATTAATTCTTAATTCTAGGCTCCTGATAGTCTTTATTAGTCTTACAGTCTAATCAACTGTAAGATCTTTATCTTTATTATGTCTCATCTTTTTTCCTTGCTTGCTTTTGAGATGTCATGTGCTATTTTATCAGATTTACTTCATAAAGTTTTGGTTGTTTGTCTTTCACTTTGGTGACTTTTCCCCCTGTCCAACACTTTTGTCTCTTATGGACATGGTAGATTTTGATTTATAATTGCATAAAAATCTAATTTGTTTAATGTTTATGTGATTATATGACATTAGTTTTATGCTATTTTGATTGTAAATAAAAGTGAGAGATAATGACAGTAAGTATAAATACCAAAAAAATGCTCTTATATTGAGAACATTCTCATACAGAATTATTTTCGTTCAGATAATTACCAATGACATACTCATTTGTCTTTCCCAGTGAGAAATAAGACAGGACAAAGAAAACTGACATGGGAGTCATCACTATATAAAAATTAAATCGTATTATTGATTTGAAGAAAGAAGGGGCACCCAAGATAGGGGAGGCATTCATACGATAATAGGATCCCCTTTTTTAGATGAAACTCTCTGACTCAGGAAATTAAAACTAAGGGAACTGAAATAATTTGCTGATTTGGTTGCTGAACCACTCTTATTAATTTTCAACCAATTAAGAAAGTATAAGATGACAAGAGCCTGGGGAGTAGGATTTTGGAAGTTATGCATAGGTAAAATTTAACCTTGATGATTGAAAAATTCAAGAATATTATATTGGAAATAATTTTTGCATACTTAGAAGGAATATCGGAGGCATAAAAGGTCTATGGGAAACAAGTCATTAACCATTTCCTTTCTTGATGGGGTGACTATATAGGTACCAAATGCTGCAGATATTATATCTCTCATTCTCAACAAGTCATTTGATAAAGTGTTTCATAATTTCCTAGTCAATAAGATGAGAAAAATCATAGCTAACTGCTAGAGTTACATGAATGAAACAACTGAACCCAAACAGTGCTGTTCTTTTTTTTCTTTCAGTTTTTGGCCCAGGCTGGGTTTGAACCCACCACCTTTGGTATATGAGGCTGGCACCCTACTCCTTTGACCACAGGTGCTGCCCAAAAGTGTTTATTTATATTATTTTTGAAAGTTATTTAATGTTGCCCTACAGAGCACTGTTTATGACCCTATTCTCTTTAGTATTTTAATTATTATTTGGATGAAGATGTATAAGGTAAGTTTATCATGAACATAAAAGAAATAAAGCTGATTAGGGAAGCTAATCACCCAAATACCCTTCCCTTTCCCCCATCCCATCCCCTCTCTCCTCTTCCCTTCTATTTTCTAGACTATAGTTATGTCTTGCCATTTATATGAATGTGTAAACGTGTAGGTGAATACATGTACACGTTTCATGCACATGGGGGGATGGGGGAAAAGGGAGGGTATTTGGGTGACCTCACCTAATGTGCATGATGCAATGTTATATTAGCAAACTATTAAGAAAAGAGTATAATTGTGATGGATGTGTTAATCAGTTCAAAGTAAGCCTTTCACATTGAATAACAAATCAGTACACTGAACCCTATAAAGACATGAATGTACACGCTATGATTTAATAAAAAATAAAGGTACACACACGAAAAAGCCTTTATCTTGTTAAAAACATAAATAAACCAAAATTTGGTTATTTGAAAAGATTAATAAAATTGAAAAACCATTGGTCAGATAGACTAGAAAAAGAAAAATAATATTTCTAATAACCTCAATCAGAAATTAAAAAGGGGAAATAACAACAGATAAACCACAGATTTACGAAAGATCATCAATGATTACAACACAAAACTTTATGTCCAGAACTTTGAAAATATGGAGGAAATTGACCAATTCCTTGAATCACACCACTTCCCTAAACTGAACTGGAAATAATTAGAAATTTCAAGCTGACAAATATCAGCCACCAAGACTCCAAAAACAATAAAAAAAGTATTCCAAAATGTAAAAGTCCTGTACCAGATGGTTTTAGACTAGAATTCTACCAAACTTTCAAAGAGGAGCTTGAACCTATATTTTAGAACCTATTCTAAAACATTGAGAAGGAAGGTACTATCCCCAAATCCTTCTACAAAGCAAATCCTTCATCCTAATAACAAAAATAAGAAATGATTCAACAAGAAAAATATAGACTAATATCATTAATAAATATTGATACAAAAATAGTAAATAATATCCTAGCAAATAGAATACAGCTACACATTGAAAAAATTACACATCATGATCAAATGGGCTTTCTCTCAGGAATGCAAGGTTGGTTCAAAATACATAAATCCATAGATGTGATTTACCACAGGAATAGGGGCAAAATAAAAGACCATATGATCCTCTCAATAGATACAGAAGGCATTCAACAAAATTCATTATCATTTTCTGACAAGAACATTTAAGAAATTAGGCATAGATGAGACATTTCTTAAACTGATAGAAACTCTGTACTCCAAACTCAAAGCCAATATCATACTGAAAGGAATAAAACTGAAAGCATTTCCATTTAGAACTGGAACCAGAAAAGGATGTCCATTATTGTCACTGTTATTCAACATAGAGCTGGAAGTTCTAGCCAATGCAATCACGTAAGAGAATGATATCAAGGGTATTCAAGTAGGGACAGAAGAAATCAACATCTCATTATTTGCTGATTATATGATCTTATACCTAGAAAACCCCAGGACCCAACCACAAGGCTTCTGGAAGTGTTCAAAAAATACAATAAAGTCATGGGGTGTAAAATCAATGTCCACAAATCAGTAACCTTCATATGTGCCAATAACTGTGAAGCTGGGAATCAAATCAAAGGCAGAATACCCTTCACAGTAGCTTCAAAGACAATGAAATGCCTGGGAATATACCTAACAAAGGATGCAAAGGATCACTACAGAGAAAACTATGAAATCCTGAGAAAACAAAAAGAACATGTTAACAAATGGAGGAACATACTATGCTCGTGGCTGGGAAGAATCAACATTGTCAAAATGACCATACTACCCAAAGTGATCTACAGATTTAAGTCAATACTCATCAAAGCACCAATGTCATACTTTGAAGAACTTGAAAAAAAAATAGTACTTCATTTTATATAAAAGTAGAAGAAAACTCTGAATAGATAATGCAATTTTATGAAATAAAAGCAAATCTAGAGCTATCACATTACTAGATTTCAATGTATAATACAAGTCTATAGTGATCAAAACAGCATGGTACTGGCACAAAAATAGAGATATAGATTCATGGAATAGAATAGATAACTAAGGATGAAACTAGCCATCTGATCTTCAATAAACCAAAAGAAACTATGCACTGAGGAAAAAATTCCTGTGTAAAAAATGGTGCTAGGAGAACTAATTTGACATATACAAAAGACTGAAGACTGAAATAAGATCTGCTCCTCTCATCACTTGACTCACACTTGATAAAAGATTTACATTTAAAACATGAACCAATAAAAATTCTAGAAGAAAGTGTGTGAACAACTCTTGATGACATTGTCCTAGGAAAAGATGTTATGAAGAAGACCAAACTGCAGCAACACCAAAAATAAATAAATGGGACATGATCAAAAATTTTTCTTTTATTTTTGAGACAGCGTTTTTTACTCTATTGCCCCAGGCTAGAGTGCCATGGTATCATCCTAGCTCACAGCAATTTCAAACTCCAGCATTCAAGCAATCCTGCTGCATCAGCTTCCTGAGTTGCTAGGACTTGAGGTGTTTGCCAGGACATCTGGCTAATTTTGATGTTTTTAGTAGAGACAGGGTCTCACTCTTGGTGCAGCCTGGTCCCGATATTCTGAGCTCAAGGGATTATCCAGCCTCATCCTCCCAGAGTGCTAGAAATATAGATGTGCACTACCATGCTCAGCTCCTGATTTAGGGTTTTTCAAAGAAACTGTACTTCAAACTGAATTTTTGCTTTTTCTTGAGATAATGACACATGGTCAGATAATCTCTGAGTCTGGGTGGCATCAGATATCCATAGCTCCCAGTTACCCACACAATCATGACAATAAAGAACCAACACTCTACAGTGCACTGTGCTGCCAGGTGATTTTGCCCAACAGCATGCTAATATGGTGGGCTAGGCTAAGGTATGCTTTTGGGTAGGTTAGTTGTATTAAATAAATTTTTGAATTCTAATATTTCAACTTACAATGGGTTTATCAAGATGTAATCCCATCATAAGTCAAGGAGTATCAGCATCTTAAATTATTAAAGAGGATCACTAAGCTCCATGTAGGGGCTATTTTTCTGGGAATTTACTTCCACTCCTCAATCCTAAAAGCCACAACATCATTTACTACAAAAGTAAAATACCAGCTAGATTTCATGTTTTTTCTTGCCTAGGCAACAATACCTCTTGAATCACATCTAGTTGGAGGTTTTAACATTTGAGCAACATGACAATTTTTTTTCC
The DNA here is from genome assembly GCA_963573935.1 of Arctocebus calabarensis. Lineage (NCBI taxonomy): Eukaryota > Metazoa > Chordata > Mammalia > Primates > Lorisidae > Arctocebus > Arctocebus calabarensis. The sequence goes on from CAUYON010156494.1 coordinate 6,145, forward strand.
AACTGAGCTGCAAAGCCACAGGGGCTGTCCATAGTTTTCAATTCTGGCTTTGCTACTTCTGTGAGATCCTTAACATTGAAATGACATTTTCTTTACAATGTAAACATTTAAAGAAATGCTGTGAGAATATTTCAGTGTAACAAATGTACCAGAATACCTATGTCTAGCTTACTTAGTGAAAAATTGTTTTGAAATAAAGAAATCCATTCCCTGTGAAAGGGGAGCTAGCTAGGAAATGATGATGTAAACAGTATTCACACCCTGTGTTCCAGGTGAGGTACTCTGCCTACTGCTGTCAGCAACATCTGCTGCCAAATCCACTAACTGCTTTAGCCTGACCTTGAATGAATAAACAATATAATCTGCCATGCCCCCTCTCACCATCCTCTGCTAGTCTAGAAAAGCATGCATGTTTCAAAATTATGTCACAAAATCATGTTGCTGTACTCGAACAGCTAAGTGCTTTAATTAACAAATGCACTTGTCCAAGACTTCCCAGCCAACAAAAAAATAAAATAAAATAAGTCCAAAACACCTAGAGAAGAGCGAGGCACTGGGTGATGAGTAAGAGCAGCTTAACTACAACAACAGAATGCATTAGTACCAACAGTATTAAATAGAGTTGAAAAGATTGTGGCAAAAATAATTGGTGAAATGGAAACAAGTGGACAACCTTTTTATTCCCGAAAGAGAAGAAAGAATTAAAAAATGTCAAAAATACTGGTGCATGTTATTTTATAAGAGGATAATTAAAAAAAATAAATGTTAGAATATTAAGATGAGTGGAAAACCTTAAAATAAATATGAAATATTATGACCTGTTAATATCCTCATTTCCCTCCCCACCTTTAGGCCATATACACACATTTAGGTAGTAAAGTAATGGCCATTGTCATTCTTCTATATTTCTTTTTTTTTTTTTTGAGACAGAGCCTCAAGCTGTCACCCTGGATACAGTGCTGTGCCATCACAGCTCAGAGCAACCTCCAATTCCTGGGCTCAAGCGAGTCTCTTGCCTGCACCTCCCAAATAGCTGGAACTACAGGCGCCCACCACAATGCCCGGCCATTTTTTGGTTGCAGCTGTCATTGTTTGGCGGGCCCCTGGGCTGGATCAAACTCGCCAGCTCAGGTGTATGTGGTTGGCGCCTTAGCCCATTGAGCCACAGGCGCCAAGCCTCTTCTATATTTCTTGAAGTTGTCTCTTGCCCTGGTTGAGTGACAATTGCAAGTCCATTCAAAAATACTTTTAAAAAATATATTTATATTTATATTAATTCACAACATCTATAATTTATAGAAGAGGCAGCAGTAGTAGTGTGAAAATGTTATCAATTTAGAAGAATTTAAATAAATCAACAAAGCAGAACTTCCTAACATAAAGCCAAATGAGAGTAGGGCGCCGGCCCCATATGCCAGAGGTGGCAGTTTCAAACCCAGCCCCAGCCAAAAACTGCAAAAAAAAAAAAAAAAAAAAAAAAATCTTCGGGGGCGGGGCAAGATGGCTGACTGGATGCAGCTTCCAACAGAAGCTCCTGTCCAGAGGGAAGGATATCATCCAGAAAGTACCCAATTAAGCTGAGGACTGGGAGCCAAGCCAAGAGAGAAGTGATAACTGAAGGTCACCTCTGTTGAGGCAAGCTACGACTCCAAGAAAACAAGCTTCAGGTACAAAATTCATCTGAAAGCAAAAGTGTCCATCCCCTCCCCCAAGAAAGCTGTTTGTATGTTTGTTTTATTTTCCTGTCCTTTTTCTCTTCATTTGCTCCTGTGGATTTTCTACAGGTGAGCAGTGAACTGTGGTCCTCTTATCTTGCCCCATGGGTGAGAGCTATAGGAAGTCAGGACTACTCCCTGAGAGGGACTCTGCTGTGACTCTGAACACTCTCTTGCTAGGCAGAAAAATTGAACTAAAGTTTTCCCTGCCATTCTGAACTTCTAGTCCACCCTTCCCCTCTTATCTGATGAACCAGAATCCTAACTCCTACAGAGACTATGGGAGGAGGCTCACTAGCAGAGCCCCCTCTCCCAGTCTGCTGGTCAAAATGCCCCACCCCCAGCCTGGCCAGGGCCTGCTAGAGTTGCACATCCTGTGCCCTGCCCCTGGTGCCCTCCCTGCCTCTGTGCAGGGCTCCACCGCCTGGCCAGAGAACTGCTGGAGCCCAGTCCTGCGTGTCCTGCTCCCAGCACCTGCCCTGCCTCCATGCAGGGTACCCCTTCCCAGCCACAGAACTGCTGGGAACGTGTGTCCCACGTGCCCTGCTCCTGGCATCCGCCCTACCTCTGTGTCACCCCCCCCCGGCACAGCCAGAATTGTGAGCCGAGCTCTCTCCTTGCTGAAGTCACAGGGTGCCAGATGCTCCCAGATCCGTGTGCAGCTTCCCCTGCCCTGTTGCTGGACCCACATGCCCCATGCTCCGAAGCTACTCCCACATCCAGAACTCCCTAGGTGGGGCAGCTGCAGGGAAGCTACACAGAGTCACTCCCCACAAATATCCAGCAACAATAGAGTGATCCCGCCAGGGTCTAATCTTGGAGAGACACATCCCCAGCTGTGAGGACTGCCAGAGGAAACCAGAACTCACTCTATAGGGATACCGATGCTACAGAGTGGCAGGGGCAAAGGTGTAGTGTCTGAGGAAGAAAAGCATTTGCTGACCTGTTACCCTCAGAATTAGAGTGAGTCCAAGTGGAACACTCACTAGTGACTATTGAGTAACCAAGGTTGGCAGGCCTAAGCTCCCCCAGCCAGCTGGTAGCAGAGGATAGTGGCTGGACCACAGGGGCATTGACCTTCCTTTGACTCTGACAGGCACTAATCCCCGGCACACCTGCTTATTGAAGGGAGCAGGAACGTAGCCCTGTGGGGTCACTAGTTACTAGGCGTGAAAGAGGATCAAAGTGGAGAAAGACACTCAGCCCTCTGGTACAATTCTTCTACCGGGTGAGACTTTCTGATTCCATAAAGCACTAGAGTGAGCCATATCTGAGCAGCCAGGAGACCTCTGCCATGTAGTTGCTGGAGACCTTTTGAAATCTCCCACTTGAGAGTTCATACTGAATGGGTCAATTGACATGAAACATATAACCTAGGCCAATTGACCAAGGACCCTCTTGTGTGGGAACCTGGTTGTGTAGTAACAGGAAGGGTTGATTTTCCTCTTCCAGTTGTCCATGGGGGTTGGGCTGTCTTAGTTGCTTGTATTTTTCCACAGCTAAGACTTCACCAGAGTTACCGATCCACTAGTATTGGACAAGAACCAGCTGAATACAAGACAGAGCCACCCAACCCCACTGCACCAAGCAGGTTTCCTACACGTCAGACTGTAATACTGTATGGGTCCTTTGCAAAACTATTGGGGGAAAAGCTGAAGTCATCAGTCCCACATCCTTGACAAAGGGCTGGTTAACTACAAATCCAGAAGCTCCCAATCCAATTTCACCTTACCTGCCCACCTAGCCAATGGTGAAATACATTCATGAGGTGGAATCAATGGAAAAACTCTGGCAACATCAATAATCAGAGTAGATTAACTCCCCCAAGGAATGATAAGGCAGACACAGCACAAGATCCAATTCATAAACAAATGGCTCAGATGTCAGAAATTTAGTTCAGAATGTGGATGGCAAATAAGATCAACAGAATGGAGGAAAAGATGAAATTAGAATTTCAAACAGTAATTCAAAAGATGTCTCAAGAATTCAATGAACTCAAAGACAAAATGACCAAAGATTTTGACATATTGAGGCAAAAATTTGCAGCCCTCAAATAACTGAAAAATACAGTAGAATCCCTCAATAGCAGAATGGAGCAGGCAGAAGAAAGGATATCTGACATTGAAGACAAAGCTTGTGAATGCTTGCAAATGCTCAAAGAGAACAAAACTAGATCATTCTCTCAGAGAGCTCTGGGACAATTGAAAGAGATCTAATTTTTGCCTGAAGGTGATGAGGTTGCTATGAAACATACAAATGCTTTACTTCATGAAATAATCAAACAGAATTTTCCAGACATGCCAAGAGATTCTGAAATTCAGATAGCACCAAGTTTCAGAACACCGGCATGACTCAACCCAAATAAAAATTCTTATAGACACATCATAACTAACTTCACCAAAGTTAATATAAAGGAGAAAATGCTGCAAGCTGTAACATGTAAGAAAACCACAACCTACAAGGGGAAGAACATTATAATGACAGCAGATCTCTCTGTCAAGTTAGAAGAAACCTTTCAAGTTAGAAGAGGGTGATCATTGACTTTTAATCTCCTTGAACAAAATAACTTTCAACCCAAGATCCTGTGTCCAGCTAAACTAAATTTCATCTATGACGGAGAAATTAAATACTTTAATGAAATTTACACGTGAAGAAATTTTCCATAACTAAACCAGCTCTCCAGGATATTCTCAGACCTATCTTCCATTATGAACAACAGAATCCTCCACCACCAAAGTAAACTCCCTCAGATACTTTTGATCAAATTCTAATTTCCATAGTGACAAAAGGATTAAAAATGTCCATTGAACTTTTGATAAACTTGATACCCAAAACTCTATCTGGCTTATCATTACTCTCAAATTAATGTGAATGGCTTACATTGCCCTCTGAAGAGGCACACGTTGGCTGACTGGATACAAAAACGCAGGCCAGACATCTGTTGAATTCAAGAATCTCACCTTACCTAAAAAGATAAACATAGACTCAGGGAGAAGGGATGGTCACCTATAATTTAGGAAAATGGAAAGCAGAAAAAAGCAGGTGTTGCAATTTTATTTGCAGCTACAATAGGCTTTAAACTAATAAAACTAAGGAAAGATAATGATGGTCACTTCTTATTTGTTAAGGGCAACACTCAACATGATGAGATTTCAGTTATCAACATCTATGCACCCAACCAGAATGTGCCTCAATTTATAAGAGAAACTGTAACTGACATAGCAACTTGATTTCTTCCAGCACCATAATTGTCGGGGGCTTTAACACTCCTCTAGTAGTGTTGGATAGATCCTCCAAAAAGAAGCTAAGTAAAGAAATTTTAGACTTAAACTTAACCATTCAACATTTGCATCTAACAGACATCTACAGAACATTTCATCCTAACAAAAGTGAATACACATTCTTCTCATCAGCCCATGGATCATACTCCAAATTTGATACATCTTAGGTCTCAAATCTAACCTCAGCAAATTTAAAAGAATAGAAATCATTCCTTGTATTTTCTCGGACCATCATGGAATAAAAGTTGAACTCAGTAACAGTAGGAATCTGCATACACATACAAAAACATGGAAACTAAACAACCTCATGCTGAGTGATAGCTGGGTCATAGATGAGATCAAGAAGGAAATTACCAAATTTTTGGAACAAAATGAAAATGAAGACATGAACTATCAGAATCTCTGGGATACCGCAAAGGCAATCCTAAGAGGAAACTTTATAGTTTTGCAAGCCTTCCTCAAGAGAACAGAAAGAGAGGAAGTCAACAACTTAATGGGACATCTCAAGCAACTGGAAAAGGAAGAACTTTCTAACTTTCAATCCAGCAGAAGAAAAGAAATAACTAAAATTAGAGCAGAACTAAATGAATTTGAAAACAAAAGAATCATACAACAGATCAACCAATCAAAGAGTTGTTTTTTTGAAAAGGTCAATAAAATAGATAAACCTTTGGCTAACTTAACCAGAAGTATAAGAGTAAAATCCCTATAGTTCATTAATCACAAATGATAAAGGCCAAATAACAACAGACCCCTCAGTAATTCAACAAATCCTTAATGAATACTACATAAGACTCTATTCTCAGAAGTATAAAAATCTGAAGGAAATAGATCAATACTTGGAAACATGCCACCTCCCTAGACTCAGCCAGAAAGAAGTGGATAAGTTTAACAAATCCATAACAAGTACTGAAATAGCATCAAATATAAGAAATCTCCACCAAAAGAAAATCCTGGGACCAGATGGCTTCACAACAGGATTCTACCAAACCTTTAAAGAGGAATTAATTCTATATTAATTCTATATTACTTAACATTTTCCAAAATAGAGAAAAAGAAGGAATACTTCCCAACACATTCTATGAAGCACATATCACCATGATACCCAAACCAGGAAAAGATCCAACAAGAAAAGAAAATTATAGGCCAATATATCTAATGAATATTGATGCAAAAATATTCAATAAGATTCTAGCAAACAGAATTCAACAACACATCAAACAAACTATACACTATGACCAGGTGGGTTTCATCCCAGGGTCTGAAGGATGGTTCATTATACATAAATCCATAACTATAATACATCACATAAACAAATCAAAAAACAAAGACCATATGATTCTTTCAATTGATGCAGAAAAAGGTTTTGACAATATCCAGCATCATTTCTTAACCAGAAAGCTAAAAAAAAAATAGATATAGAAGGAACATTTCTTAAACTGACAGAGACCATCTACAGCATACCCACAGCCAATATTGTATTAAATGGAGTAAAATTGAAATAATTTCCACTCAGATCAGGAACTAGGCAAGGATGTCCACTGTCACCTCTGCTTCTTAACATTGTAATGGAAGTCTTAGGTACTGTAATCCAGCAAGAGAAGGCAATCAAGGGGATCCAAATATGATCAGAGGTGATCAAACTATCACTCTTCACAGATGATATGATTATATATATTGAAAAACCCCAGGGAATCAACTACAAAACTCCTAGAAGTGATCAAGTAATACAGCAACATCTCAGGATACATAATTAACACTCATAAATCTGTAGCCTTTATATATACCAATAAAAGTCAAGGGGAAAAAAACAATTAAGGACTCTATTCCTTTTACAATAGTGCCAAAGAAGATGAAATATCTGGGAGTGTATCTAACTCAGAACGTGAGCGATCTCTATAAAGAGGACTATGAAACTCTGAGAGAAGAAATAGCTGAAGATGTTAACAAATTGAAAAGTATACCATGTTCATGGCTGGGAAGAATCAACATTGTTAAAATGTCTATACTACCTAAAGCAATCTACAGATTTAATGTGATCCTAATTAATGTTCATCTGTCATACATTAAAGAACTGGAAAATTTAGTACTTTGTTTTATATGGAAACAGAAAAAACCTTGAATAGCCAAGACATTACTCAGAAATAAAAACAAATCAGGAGGAATCATGCTTCCAGACTTCAGACTATACTACAAATCAATTGTGATCAAAATAGCATGGTACTGGCACAAAAATAGAGAAGTAGATGTATGGAACATAATTGAAGTCCAAGAGGTGAACACAGACACTTATCTTAATTTGATATTTGATAAGCCTATTAAAAATATAAATTAGGAGAAAGATTCCCTATTCAAAAAATGGTGCTGGCTGAATTGACTGGCGACCCGTAGAAGACTGAAACTGGACCCACACTTTTCTCCTCTAACAAAAATTGACTCACACTGGTTAAAGTACTTAAACTTAAGACGTGAAACTATAGAAATTCTTAGAGAGAGTGCAGGGGAAATTTTGAAAAAATTTGCCTGGGAGAATAATTTATGAGGATGAGACCATGGGCAATTGAAGCAACAACCAAAATACACTACTGGGATCTGATCAAATTATAAAGCTTCTGCACTGCCAAGAAAAGAGTAAGACAAGTAGACAGCCCTCAGAATGGGAGAGGATTTTTGCACGTTATATTCCTGACAAGGGTCTAATAACCAGAATCCACAGAGAACTCAAACTTATTGCTAAGAACAAAACAAGTGATCCATTTCACTGTGAGCAAGAGACATGAACAGAAGCTTCTCTGAAGACAGGTGCATGGTCTACAGACACATGAAAAAATGCTCATCATTTTTAATCATCAGAGAAAGGCAAACCAAAACTACTCTGAGATACCATCTAACTCCAGTAACAGTAGCCCACATCACAAAATCCCAAAACTACAGATGTTGGTGTGAATGTGGAGAAAAGGGAACACTTTTGCATTGCTAGTGGGAATGCAAACTAGTACATTCCTTTTGGAAAGAAGTTTGGAGAACACTCAGGGATCTAAATGTAGATCTACCGTTTGATCCTGCAATTCTTCTTCTAGGTGTATATCCAAAGGTCCAAAAATCACTTGACAATAAAGATATTTGCACCAAATTATTCATTGCAGCTCAATTCATAATTGCCAAGTCATGGAAGAACCCCATGTGCCCATCAACCCATGAATGGATTAATAAATTGTGATATTATGGAATACTATGCCGCATTAAAAAATGGAGACTTTACCTCTTTTACGTTTATATGGATGGAACTGGAAAATATTCTTAGTAAAGTATCTCAGGAATGGAAAAAAATATATCCAATATAGTCAGCACTACTGTGAAACCAATTTATAATCACTCACACTTGCATATGAAAAATGAAATACAACTATAGCCTAGGATGAAAGAGGTAAGGGGAGGGAGAGGGGAAGGGAGAGGCATGGGTTGATAGAGGGAGAGTTAATACGGGGACCACACCTATGGATCATAATGCAAGTACAAGTTGGATCTATCAAGTATAGAACACAAATGTCTTAACGTTGTAATTGGGTAAAAGAGGTGAAAGCTAGGTTGATTAGTAGCATGTAAGCACTCCAATTTGTACATAATCAACACATCAAATCCCATAATGGCATAAATGTATGTATGATCTATGTACAAATGACATAAAAAAAGAAAAAAAAAGCAAATGAGATGGCTTAACACTGCCCCTTACTCCATCCCTTGTATGAAGTGATGAATAATGCCATCACTTTGTTTCATGGGGACTATTACAGTCATATAATGGAGCTATCTTCAGTGAGGGATGGAATGACAAGCATAACTTTGTGTCTTTGAATGAATGGTAAACCAATATAAGGGGGTATAATCAGTCACATCTACACAGAGCTTCAGGACCAACAGAAATAAGAAAGGTTAATAGTTAAAAAGTTATAAACTCACAAGAAATGAAG
>CAUYON010156495.1:0-31691 GCA_963573935.1 Arctocebus calabarensis
CTCGTCTGTGTTCAATATCAGCTTATAAAACGTAAGCAGTTTCAATGGCCGGGCGTTGTGGCGGGCGCCTGTGGTTCCAGCGACTTGGGAGGCGGAGGCAGGAGACTCGCTCGAGCCCAGGAATTGGAGGTTGCTGTGAGCGGTGATGTCACTGCACTCTATCCAGGGTGACAGCTTGAGTCTGTGTCTCAAAAAAACAAAAACAGAAACTTAAAAACAATAAAAAGGAGAAGACTGAGCCAGTTGGGCACATGGCCATTTTGAATTCTGTACCGTTGCTCTGTGGCTGAAATAAACCTCTTTCTCTTTAAACATGGTGTTTGGGTGATCGTTTTCTCCATTGGGCCTCGTCTGCCTGCAATATGGACATTGTCCATTGGTATATTCAGACTCTCATAAGAGCCTACTATGTATCATATTCTTCGTAGTACACACATGGACACAACTTGATAAATATTCGTTGACTTGATTTGCTTCTAAGACATGGTTAAATGGATTGAAATTCATAATTTTCTTAATTTCAGAATATTACAAATACACAAATGTTTTGGTTACATGAATTGCTTTGGTACAGTTTGGGTCAAATTGTTAAGTGTGCCCCTCAACCGGGTCGGTGTGCATTATACCCATTTGGTGTGAATTTACCTCCCTCTTCCTGTCCCCTCCACCCTACTTGGTTTCCATTGGGTTTTTCTACCAATCATGCACATGGGTGTTGATCAGTTAATTCCAGTTGAATAATACATGTGTTTATTTTTCATTTTTGGAAAACTTCACTTAGAAAAATGGTCTCCAGTTACATCTAGGTTGTTCTATAAGATTTTTTATGGCTGAGTAGTACTCCATGGTATACATAAACCATATTGTATTCACTCATGTATTGGTGGGCACTTGGGTTGGTTCCACATCTTTGCAGTTGTGAATTGTGCTCTAATAAACATTCAAGTGCACATTCTCTTTTTGATAAAATGACCTTTCCCCCTTTGGGTAAATACCTAATAGTGGGATCATAGTTCTTTAAAGTGTCTCCATATGACTTTCCATGAGGTTATACTACTTTGGAATCCCACCAACAGTGCATAAATGTTCCTTTCTCTCTGCATCCACACTAGCATCTGTTGTTTTGGGATTTTTTGATAAAATCCATTCTTACTGGAGTTAGGTTATATCTCACTGTTGTTTTCATTTGCATTTCCCTGATGATTAGAAAGATTGAAAATTTTTCATACTTATTTTGCCCATTTGTCTTCTTTTGAAGCTGCCATTGAATGTTTTGCCCACATTTTAAGGGGATTGTTTGATTTTGTTCTTGCTGATTTTCTTGAATTCTGTATACATTCTGGTTATCAGCCCTTTATTGGATGTATAGCATGCAAATATTTTCTCCTATTCTGTAGGTTGTCTATTCATTGTATTGATTGTTTCATTGGCTGTGCAGAAGCCTTTTAATTTAATCAGGTCCCATTTGTTAATTTTTGTTGTTGCTCTTACTGCTTTTAGGATCTTCTTTATGAATTCTTTGCCTAGGCTGATGTCTATGAAAGTTTTTCAAATTTTTTCTTCTAGAATTCTTATACTTTTATGCCTTAGGTTAAAGTCTGTCATCCATTGTGAATTAATTTTTGTGAGATCCTGTTTCAGTCTTCTATATGTGACCATACAATTTTCCTAGCACCATTTATTGAATAGGAATTCTCCCCCCGCGCCCCCCCCCACCCCCCGGTGTATGTTATTGTCTGCTTTGTCAAAGATCAGTTGACAACATGAGGATGGTTATTGTCTAGGTTTTCTGTTCTGATCCACTGGTCTATGTCTATGTTCTTGTGCCAGTATCATGCTGTTTTTGTTGCTATATGTAGCCTTATAGTATAGTTTGAGGTTTGGTAAGTGATGCCTCCTGATTTGTCCTTTTTGTTTAAGGTTGCTTTTGCTATTTAGGTTCACATCTGGATCCATATGAAGTGTAGAATTATTTTTTCTAGATATGTGAAAAATGAAATTGGTATTTTAATGGGGATTGCATTGAATCTGTAGATTGCTTTGGTGATTTGTTTTGTTTTGTTTTGTTTTTTGCTGTTTTTGGCCGGGGCTGGGTTTGAACCCACCACCTCCGGCATATGGGGCTGGCACTCCTTTGAGCCACGGGCGCCGCCCTGTAGATTACTTTGGGTAGTGTAGACATTTTAACAATGTTTATTCTGTCGATCCATGAGCATGATCTGTTTTTCCATTTGTTTATATCCTCTGAAGTTTCTTTTCTTAGTAACTGATAGTTCTCCCTGTAAAGGTCTTTTACCTCCTTGGTTAAATATATCCCTAGGTATTTTATTTTCTGTTACTATCAGGAAAGACATTGAGTCTTTGATTTGATTCTGCGCTTGACTGTTGTTAGTATTTAGTAATGCTATTGATTTGTATACATGCTTTTGAATTCTGATACTCTGTAGGGAACCAGCCATGATGGAGGCCAGATGTAGGGAGCCAGCCCCACACGACCCATGAGTGTCCCCAGTGCTCGGTGATGATGAGGGAATGAGGAAAATAAAGACAATAGAAACAGAGTAGAATTTATAGAGTGGGCCCAGGAGGTCAATGCCCTGTGTGTGTGCAAGACAGCAAAGACCTCGAACTCCAGATGCATGCATTTTTTTTATTATTTATTTTGATTAGTTAATGGGTGTTTGCAACAACAACAACAACATACATAATTTCTGCAGTTCCTCCTGCACTAATTCTGGATTACCCACTTGATAACCCTTTAGTTATCTTTTATTACTTTTACTTCTTAAGATACTTATCCATCACGTGGCACCTGTGGCTCAATGGGTAGGGCACCAGCTCCATATATGGAGGGATGCATGTTCAAACCTGGCCCCGGCCAAACTGCCAACAAAAAAATAGCCGGGTGTTGTGGCAGGCAGTTGTAGTCCCAGCTTGGGAGGCTGAGGCAAGAGAATTGCCTAAGCCCAGGAGTTGGAGGTTGCTGTGAGCTGTGTGATGCCACAGAACTCTACCAACGGTGATAAAGTGAGACTCTATCTCTACAAAAAACAAACAAACAAACATACTTATTAGTCACAAACAGGATTACAGGAAACAAAGGAAAGTGGGAGCATGGACTTTAGAGCTAGATGCCACCCAATTAATCCTTTGTTTTCTGCGGGGCAGATTAATTGACCCCTTACTCATCCTCGGGAGCCAGGACGAACAAAGCTGAATCCTTTTATCTCACACGCATAAGAACTAATGTTTCTTTTTGCGGTTTTTGGCCGGGGCTGGGTTTGAACCCACCCCTCTGGCATATGGGGCCAGCGTCTTACTCCTTTGAGCCACAGGCGCCACCCAGAACTAATCTTTCTTGCTCAATGAGTCAGCTGCATATGTTGTCCTAAATTGGCTTCCTAAGCCCTTTTAGGCCTCCAGCCAGGCCCTTGCAGACCTTTTCCTGAAGTCCTTTGATGTTTATGCCAACCTGTTTCATGAAGCCCCCAGTACAGTGTGTTCTTTCTGGAGGCTCATGTCCTCTTCCATTCTCCTACATACCTGACCGTGATCATACAACCTTTCCTACAATCATGCCATTGTTATATCAGTCTAACTCTAGTTCCATAATCCTAACTTTCCTAATATTCATCCACAACTCTGCTAAATTTATTTATCAATTCCAGGAGTCCCCTTGCAGCGTCTTTGGGTTTTTTTAGATATAAGACAGCATCATCATGAAAGAGAGATAGTTTGACCTCTTCTGTCCCCATTTGGATGTCCACGAGTTCCTTCTCTTATTGTTCTGGCTAGGACATCTATCACTATGTTAAATAGAAGTGGGCTAGTTTCAGATCTAACTGGGAATGCTTTCAGTTTTTCTCTGTTTACTATGATATTGGCTATGGGTTTGTTTGTTACTATGATATTGGCTATGGGTTGGCTTTCATAATTTGGAGGTATGTTCCATCTATGCCTAGTTTGTATAATAAAAGGGTACTAAATTTTATCAAAAAAATTTTTCTTTGTGTCAATTGAGATGATCATATAGTCTTTTTTTTTTTTTTATTTTTTTATTTTTTTGGCTTCATTTAGAGGTTTGCATATGTTAAACCTTCTTTGCATTCCTGGGATGAAGCCCATTTGGTCATGGTGAATTATTTTATTATTACTATTTTTTTTTTGATGTGCTGTTGCATTTGGTTTGCTAGAATTTTATTGAGAATTTTTGCATCTTTATTCATAAGAGATATTTGTCTATAGTTTTTTGTTGTATCTTTTCCTGGATTTGGTATCAAGGTGATACTGGTTTGTAGAACAAGTTAGGGAGAATTACTTTCTTCTTGATGTTATGAAATAATTTCTGTAGTATAGGTACCATCTCCTCTTTGTGGGTCTGGAAAAATTCTGCTGTAAAACTGTCTGGTCCTGGATTTGTTGTTGTCGTAAGGTTTTTTATTGCTGCTTCAATTTCAGTGCTTGATTTTGGTCTGTTTAGGAGTTTTATATCTGTCTGATTAAGCCTAGGGAGGTTGTATGTTTCCAAGATTTTTTGCATTTCATCAACATTTTTCAGTTTATGTGTATAGAGGTTTTTATTATTCAGAGATGATGTTTTGTATTTCTGTGGTATCAATTGTAATATCTCCTTTTTCATTTCTTATTGAGCTTGTTAGGGTCATTTCTTTTCTGTTTTTGGCTAACCTAGCAAAAGGCCTGTCAATTTATTTTTTTCCAAAAAACCAACATTTTGTTTCATCAATCTTCTGTATAATTTTTTTGTTACTGATTTCATTGAATTTTGCTCTGACCTTAGATATTATTTCTTTTCTTCTGCTGGGTATGGGGTTGGTTTGCTTTTCCTTTTCTCATTCCTTGAAATGATTCATTAGACTGTTGATTTGTGATCTTACTGGGTTTTTTGGAGGTAGTCTAAGGTTATGAGTTTTCTTAAAACCTCATTTGCTGAGTCCCACACATTTTGATAATTGTTACCCCCTTTGTCATTTAAAGAATTTTATGTTTACATCTTAATTTCCTCTTTAATCGAATGATCGTTCAGCAGGAGGTTGTTTAATTTCTGTGATTTTGAGTTTTATTTTAATTGATAGGTAAGATTTTGATATGGGAGAGGATTTTTTTCTAAGTGAGTGAAAATATTATGACTAAAAGAAAAAGGCAAGTGTAAAACTGGTTTGATAGGTCACACCATGTATGTAGCAAAGCAGTGGGAAATAGGACAGGTCAAGTGAGTTCTAACAAGATTAAGTCATGCTTTGGAAACTAGGCAAGAGAGTTTGGACTTTTAATTTTACATCTGATGAAACCCTAAGGTCTTTGAAATAAGAATAAAAAGTTCAATATTTTGCTGCAGCAATTGTCTGATTTCTTTTCTGAATGTATTTATCTTCGTTCTTTATGAGTTTTTTTGTTTCTAGTCCTTATCTTAAACATTATTATTGTTATTAAATTTTAAGCCTAAAAAAAAAAAAAAAAGGAATAAAAAGCTTCTAATAAATCAGAAGTCATTGAGTATCCACTTGATGTCTACCAGTGTGGAAGTGTTATGGGAGCACTGCAAAAGACATGGAGCCTGCCCTCAAGGAAATCATGTTATAGAGAAAACTGATTAATTAGGGCAGGTATTTGCTGAACTAGAGATACCAAATCTAAATGTAGTTCTCTAGTATCCTCTTAGCCAACCTTCCTAATGCCAATGTAGTTTCATTGTTACAAAGGGGTTGCAACTCACAGGTTGAGAACCTCCGCTCTTAGCCCTTTCTCTGTCCCATGTTGGACTGGTACCAAATTGATGCTTATTTTTAAAATGGTCTCATTTAAGTGTTATTTCCTTTTTTATTGTTGCCAGTTTAATGCACAGTTGGTAGGGAATTTGATTAAAAAAGTAAAAGGCTCATTGGACTGGTTCCTGAGTAATTTAAAATGTCACTGTCTGTGCCCACCTGTGCTTCTAAATAGCTGACTATGCCAGAAAGCATACTAGCTGAGTGGCTCATGCCAGCAGACTAAAGCATGGTGATGAGAAGGTCATTGACAGCCACAACCACTTCCCAATGTGATCTTGACTTCCTCATCTTTTTTGGGGTTCACTCATCTCCCATCTTACTCTATACTTGGTAACTTAGAACACTTTTACCTAGTACACCCTGGCTCTTTCTTATCATTTGCACCAATACCTGAGTTCCTATCTGCTTCAGCCACTAAGAAAACAACCCAGCCTGAGCATCATACTCCCTGGAACGCTTCCCCAGCCTACATGGGCCATGAACATCCTGGGTTGCCTTAAACCCCAAGAGGAAAAAATAGACTTAATTTCTTGACATGTGTAACAGGTTGTTAGATATGATTCTTCCTTTTGTTTCCTGCTTTGAACAGAGGCCCCCCAAAGCACAGAAAAAAGAACAGGGAGCAAAGACAGTTGTGGTATAAGGTGAGGTAGTAGATTGTCTATGTGGACTTGTAAAGAGGATATCCCTAACCAGTTTTACCATCAGCATACCACTCATACCCAGGCTGTATATGTACACTAAGAATCCATAAAAGGAGATGAAGAGATGGGTGAGTATGCATTTTGAAGGGAGTTGTCAAGTGAATATCCCCTAGGGATCTTGGAGATATATTTCTCCTCTTCTCTCTTTTTTTTTTGCAGTTTTGTTTTTGGCTGGGGCTGGGTTTGAACCCACCACCTCTGGTATATGGGGCTGGCCCCCTACTCCTTTGAGCCACAGGCGCTGCCCCCTGTCTCTTTTTTTTTTTTTTTTTTTTTTAGATAGCGTCTCACTCAGTCACCCTGGGGTTGAGTGTTCACAGCAACCTCAAACTCTTGGGCTCAACTGATTCTCTTACCTCAGCCTCCTGAGTAGCTAGGACTACAGGCACCTGCCACAGTGCCCGTCTATTTTTTAAAGACACGGTCTTGCTCAGGCTGGTCTCAAACTCCTGAGCTCAAGCAGTCCACCTGCCTTGGCCTCCCAGAGTGCTGGGTTTACAGGCCTGAGCCACCATGACTGGCCCCTATTTCTCCCCTTCTCAAGGCAAGCAAGGGGGAAGGTAGGCACTTTGAAAGAACACTCAATAATCTTGACATACAGTCTCTTGAGTTGAAGAAACACAACAGCTGGTACCAGAGTGGGGGTGAGAGCATGCAGCTAAAGCCTATAGGGTAAGGAAAAGAGAATTTGGGAAAGGCCTATACTACCAGTCAGGACAAATACAGATGGATTTCTCATGATCGCACTGGAAGGAGCCATACTGGGTTTCTTATAAGGGCTTCTACCCACTAGGGCTGCCTAGGGGGATAATGTATCATTGACAGAAAACTACTCAGAATTTGTAAATGGCCGGGTGAATAAGGCAGGACCTGTGGCAAGGAGGAACCTTCCATAAAGACAAAGATCTGTGTTTGGAATATACTGTATTTCCCAGAGAAGTGTTAACATGAGAACATAGAACTTCATTTGGTATTCTAGTAAAGGTTTAGCAATGAGATCTCCAGGAAGAGATCTCAGATTTGTATTTTTCTGAATTCTATAGTATGATTACATGTTTCCTAATTCCCACTTCAGCCAACTTCATGTTAGCAATGTGATGTCACTGGACCTAGACTTGAAAAATATGCATAGTAGAACATTATGGATTATTTCCACCATGCAGATACTGTAGACATAAGTAAACTCAAGACAAAATATAGATAATAGCAAGAGTAGTTAAATAATTAGGAGGTAATGAGTATTACCTTTGTGCTTAAATAAATATATATAAAGTTTATATATAATTTAATGCTGGATTTAACAAACACCTTGCAAAATTCCTGATAATTTAACTATCAGCTATGAGTTAGTACAAGCAAATTCTAGTATACCATTATGCCATTCCCAGAAGGCACAAATGCCAGGTTACAACTAAACTAGTCAAGTAAGATCTTTTCTGCTATTTTCAAAGCCATCTTTCCTCTACTCTACCTATGGAAGCATTAGACATGGGCCAGTGAGTGGGAGACAGAATAGAGTGGGGTAGAGAATAAAGAGGTGAGCTGAGCTTTCCTTCCAACCTCAGGCTTCTAGGCCTAAAGTAGATCTAAGCTGGCAGAGGGGTGAAGCTTAAATTAGAGAAATTATAAGACCTTTAAAATGGACTTTCTCATATTTAAGAGCATTCACAAAAAACTAAGCAACATGCCTAGTACTTCCTCCCAAGACAGTGAAGAACAAATAAAACAAACAAATTTATAAGGGAAAAGGTGAGAAAGAATTATTTTATGTTTACATCCTAGAAAGTCCAGCTCACTCAAGGCTCATCAGAGTGGCTCCTAAGTAATTAAATGGCATAAGAAACAAAACATACATTAATTACATATTTCTATGTAACACATCACTCTGATATATGAACGGTTTAGGAAATTGTTTTATAATTTATGTGAGCCAGGAATTCAGGACTTAGCTCAGGGTCTCTTTATGAGGTTGCCCTCAAGATGTTGGCTGGACTGCCATCATCCAAAAGCTAGACTGAGGCTGAAGGATCTGATGCTGAGACGGCTCACTCATGTGGCTGTAGCAGAAGGTCGATGTTTTTAAATCATCACAATGAATAAACATCTGAATAAATAAATTCACATGTATTAGCTATAATCAAATCATCTCAAATCAAGGTGTACCCATTTGTAAATTTATTGAAGACTTAGTTGTGAACCTTTTCATATCTATGTGGCTAGAGTTCTAGCTTGAGTCTAAGACTTCAGTGGGAAATGGTTGGCAAACTGGTGCCTGGCAATACACAGGACTGATATTTTTCTGGACAATGACTCATCCTGAGAAAGAATTAGGGAGCAAGACTGGTCTGTAAGAAAGTCTTGGTCCTTCAGCCAGGCATGGTGGTATGGCTATAGGCCTAGCTACTCGGGAGGCTGAAGTATGAGGATCATTTGAGGCCTTGGTGGCAGTGAGCTATGTTTGTGCCACTGTACTCCAGCCTAGGTGACAGAGCAAGATGGTATCTAACAAAAATAGAAAAGGAAGTCTTCATCCTTAGAAAGGAAAAGCAGTCCTAAGTAGCACGTTGTATTAGTGTCGTTCCTTACCCTCTTGGGCTTGCTGAAGACTAGTAGAGAGAAGAAGGTAACAAAGAAAGGGCTGCTTCATTTTGGAAATTTTGAAGAAACTGGGGAATAGGCAGCATTCTGGAAGAACAACAAAAAAGATCCACACAACCTTGGTGCCCTCAAGGTCATTGGTGGGAGTGCCTAGCAGGGCAACAACAATGCTGAGAAGGGGAAACTGGTGTTTCAATACAGTGGCTTCACCCAGCGAGAGAAGTGCTGGGTGAATATACACACTGTTCATAGCAGCATCATTCACAGTTGCCAAAATGTGGAAGCAGACCAAATGTCTATCAATGGATGGATGGATTAGCAAACTGTGGTACATGTGTACAGTGGACTATTATTTAACCATGCAAAGAAATGAAGTACTAATACATGCTGCAATATTTATATATGTGAAAATGGTTACACTGTTGAAACCAGACATAAAAGGTCCTGTGTTGACATATTGTAAGATTCCATTCACGTGAAATATTCAGAGTAGGTAACATAAACTAGGGATTGCCAGGACACGGGGAGTAAGAATGAGTAGGACCGGGGTCAGGAGTGGGGGAATTGCTTAATGGAGTTTCCTTTTGGAGTGATTAAAATGTTTGGAACTAGATGGAGCGGTGGTTGCACAACGTTGCAAATCAACTAAATGCCACTAAAGTGTTCACTTTGAAATGGCTAATTTTACATTCTGTGAATTTAACCTCAATTAAAAAAATTTAATAAAAATAAACTAGTTTTCAAAAGGGACATAGCTTGTGTGTGAGCACCTGTGAAAAGCATCTAGGGACTCTAGAAATAATTGGAAGGGGAATAGGAAATCTTTCGAGGATCGAGATTAGCATCATGTGGTTATGAAGGTAGGAGTACAACCAGTGAAACTACAGGTAGAGCTGTTACTGTGAACTTGTGCCCAGTTGAGCAAATTCAGGTTATAAGCAAGAGGGCCCCTGAATGGTGCCCTCACTGTGAGCTGTCTGCTTTGTAGTTCATGTCACACAAGCTCAATTTTTCTAGTCTCCTTTTGACTTTTGAGAGCCATTTTTCAGGTAAAGGCAGGTTTACAGTTTGCTGCCATGGAAGAGACTTTCTCTCCCCACTATGGTAAAATTAATCAGTTTATTAAAACATTCACCATACTAATACTAGAAGCCCTAAGCAAAAGGAGAATTGCACTTGGTGACCTTATATTTCTTTCTTTCTTTCTTTCTTTTTTTTTTTTGAGACAGAGCTGTCTCCCTGGATAGAGTGCTGTGGCATCATAGCTCACAGCAACCTCCAATTCCCGGGCTTAAGCGAGTCTCTTGTCTCTGCCTCCCAAGCAGCTGGGACCACAGACGCCCGCCACAACGCCAGCCATTTTTTGGTTGCAGCCAATCATTGTTGATTGGCGGGCTCGGGCTGGATTCGAACCCGCCAGCTCAGGTGTATGTGGCTGGCGCCTTAGCCCGTTGAGTCACAGGCACCAAGCTTCTTCTTCTTCTTTTTTTTTTTTTTTTTTTTTGAGAGAGAGTCTCACTTTGTTCCCTGGGTAGAATGCTCATAGTAACCTCGAACTCCTGGCTTCCAGTGATTCTCTTCCCTCAGCCTCCCAAGAAGCTGGGACTACAGGCACCCACCACAATGCCTTGCTAGTTTTTCTATTTTTAGTAGAGACAGGGTCTCTCTCTTTCTTGCTCAGGCTGGTCTCAAACTCCTGAGCTCAAGCAACCCACCTGCCGCAGCCTCTCAGAGTGCTAAGATTACAGACCTGAGCCACCGCATCCAGCAGCACTGGTTTATCTTAAGAATGACCTTAACTTAAAGGCACTTAAGATGGAGCAATAAACAAAACAAATAAGGTTCTAACTCTCTAGAGCTTATTTTCTAGAGCAGTGGTTCTCAACCTTCTTAATTGCTGCATTGTTACAAATGGAAAAAAGGGGTCGCGACCCACAGGTTGAGAACTGTTGTTCTAGAGGAAAGAGGTAGATAATAAGCAAGTATATAAGTAAGTAAATAGAGATTGTAATAAATGCTTTGAAAAAAACATGAAGATACAAAAGAGTGACTAGGAGAGACCAGTTTTCAGTGGATCTCTTAGGAAAGAAAGGTTTCTCTAAGGAGATGACTGTAGTTCTGAAAGCTCATATTGAACTAGTAAGGCTAACAACTGTGGGGAGAGCAATTCCAGTGGAGGAAACAACAGGTGGCTTTCAGAAAGAAGACCAGGGGCAGCAAAAGCCTTGGTGAACAAGGGGAGGGATGGGTCTGGAGAGGTGCGCAACAGCTGATATGAACATTCCTGGGGATCTTGGTAAAAGTGAGAATTGTATTCTTAGTACAGGTTTTAAGCAAGAGAGTGACAATATTCTTGGTGACTTAAAAGAATTGCTCTGCCATGTGAAGAATGAACGAGAGAGTGGATAAAGAGGAAAGGGAAAATCAGAAGGCTATTGTGGAAGTCTAGGGAGAAATGTTGGCATCTTGGACTTGAAAGAGTCATGGAAATATACAGAAATGGATGGATTTGAGATAAATTTTGAAAACAGAACTTGCTGATGAATTGGATTTGGGATTGACATGAACAGTATTAAATATCATCCCAGACAATCTGTGTATCTTTAGTGCCGAAAGAGAACTGTTAGGCCAGGCATGGAGTCTCATCCTGTACTCCTAGCACTCTGGAGACTGAGGCAGGAGGATCACTTGAGCCCAGGAGTTTGAGGTTCCTGTGAGCTAGGCTGACACCAAGGCACTCTAGCTGGGGCAACAGAGTGAAACTGTGTCTCAAAAAAATAAAAATAAAAATAAAAAATAGACCTAAATGACTGGTTGAGAGTGTGGAAATGTAGAAATGAAACAAAAGCTGAACAGTGTTGCCAAATGTTCTTCTCCGTGTTATCTGTAACAGGCACTAGAGAACATCAGAGATAAAACTACTAGTCAGCTATTCCTGGTTAGGAGCAGGTGCAAGGTGAGGCAGACTATCACTCACAGCTGGCAAACAGCACGGTGCTTTGCGAGCTGGGAAGTGGGATGACTCAAGAACCAACAAATGAGAGCATGTTCCAGTCAAAAACTTGCCTTGCAGAAGGTAGTGCAGTATAAATCTTATTGAAAATGTCTCATAACCTTACTATGAAGCTAATATATAGCTTTCATAGTATATGTGATCTCATAAGAGATTTTCTGATGGTAATGAGAAGGATGAGGCCAAGAGAACAAGAATAAAGCAAGGAGAAGCAGTAGTGTTGGAGAACTCTTCCTAATTCCTCACCATTCCACTCCCTTTTTCATGCCTCCCTTTCATCTCTTTTAACAATTACTCTTGTATTATAATGACTAAGGTCACATATTCATTGAATGACTGAGTGTAGTGAACAATTAAGGCTTGCTAAAGACACAAATCCACATGTGTTCAGGTTAAGGTACTGGCAGCATTGACCAATGGAAGAATCAGATCAGAAACTATACATGGAGTTGAAGGTCAAAATTTTCAGGAAAATCAGGGACATTTACTACTTAAAAACAGAAACCATTTTTTCTCCCATTTTGCAAAAATTAGACTGAGGCCTAGGAAGAAAACAAATTATTAGAATTCTATGGTCTAGAACTAGTAATTTTGATGTGATTCTTTCAATTAAGCCAGCCTATAAATTCCTAAGATATTTAGTCCATTAGACGTATCAGTAACATTTTCAAATATGCAAAAGTAGGGGGGAAAACCTGTCACATTAAGAAAACTCTTGCCTTCTATGTGTTATGTATAAGCATAGCAACATAAATATAAGGCTGTTCAATATGGATAAGAATTTACAGAATTATGCATATGTAGATATGAAAAGAAACTAAGTATGTAACCTCCACTTCCATTGCAAAATTTTGTTGTATATTTTCAATCAAAGTTTGTACAACCACTGCCTAATATATGCAGCCAGAATGAGCTCATTCCTTTCAGAGAAAGCTTGATATAGTCATTTTTGTTCATTTATAAAAATATTTCCCATGAACTAGCCTTTTGCATACAACCCTCAGTACAAGGATACAAGCATATATTATAAATGTTTTTTGTTTTTTTTAGAGACAGAGTCTTTGTCACCCTCAGTAAAGTGCTGTGGCAGCTTTAATTGGACTCAACTCCATCTCTCTTTAACTTTCATTTACCAGTCATAATCTTTTTTGTGGTACTGCACAGAAGTCCTTATGTTCCCTTTATTCAGTTAATCATTTACAGTGATTTCAGCTATTGTTCTCTATGACTGCTTTGCAGAAATTATGATAATCTTGGTGGCTTCATTTGCTTCTCCTACAATGCAATATCCTGTACTAAAAACAATATTCCAACTATTGCACAAGCAATGTAGAGCTTGACAGAATCAGTACTTTCTTCATGTAAAATATGACTATTTCTAACACAGTTACATCTTTTTGTAATAGGTATAGAATTTGGTTAGATTTCCACTTAATGCTTTCTAATGCTAGGAAAGAAAACTAATATAATTTCAGTATCATAAGACATTACCTTAATATTAAAAGAAATCTAAAAGTAAGAGTGTTTTAAAAGTTGAAAGTGCTATGTAAATAAGGCAGTAGTTATTATTATCAGATTTTGTTATATGGCTTTAAAATATCATAAAGACTAGATGAGAATATACCAGTGTGACCTTGACTAGATATATAAATGCAGTCGTACTTTCCAAGTGGATAACAGGCCTGTAAGGGTTTTAATAGCATTTCACAGAAATTGAGAAAGAGTGAAGGCAAATTGTGCTTATGCGATTAGCTTGTCAAAATATATGAATTGCTGCATTTAAAAAGTTAAATAGGCATATAAAACATCCTTGGCCATTATTTCTTTCAGTTGTTATGGATTTTGTTGTTCTGAACAGTAAAAGTATGTACTTTGGCATGTTATTTTTTACTCAAATGCTCTGAAAGGTCCTGGACTTCAGGAAGACTCTGTAATAGTGTCCTAAATTTTAATCATCCAGGCATTCTCCTGGGGCCCTTGAAAAATTACTAGATTGGGAAAATTTTCATAAGTGAGAATTCTACTCCATGAGAGACAAGTAACATAATCTAATCAAATAGTAGAGAGAGTCTCAAAAACACTCATATTTCTCCCATTTGCAATTTTCCCCCAAAGTGTCCTGGCACTTGTTAAAAGTCAGAGCGAAGAGGCAGCAATAGGGCCAATTTGGCCAACCAGGCAAGAGAGATTTCTCTAACTGCTCAGAAAGAGGGTGGTTCATCCATAAGAGTCCAAAATGATATATGTTGAGAATCTGTTGATCTTTTAAAAGCCAAAGAGAAAACATGTTGAATGAACTTTCAAATAAAAACAAAAAAAAAATGAGAATTCTTAAATATGAGCACAAATATAATTACCTAGAGTACTGGCCTTGGTATTGTTCTGGGAATAGAGAAAACACGTAAGAAATATGTCGTTAATTAACAAAGTCACAATCCAGGTTTGGATATTATACCTATGTGTATAAAGGATTAAAGAAATCACAGGGGACTTTATAAAAGAAAAATTTCCAGCGAAATTGAGAGAAAAGTAGTGGCTAAAATATCAAATGTAATAGAAGTTTCTATATGTAGCCAGCAGAAAATCTTAGCTAAAGAAAATAACCACAAAAAAATAAGTGAGGTGATGAGTATGTCAATCTGTTTGATTTAAGTATTCTACATTGTATATCGAATCATCACATGGTATCAAATAAATATATACAGTTATGATTTAATTAAAGATTAAATTGGGAAAAAAAAGAAATTTTATTTTTTTCTTTGGATATGTACCATAAAATCAATACACAAAAGGATAGGAGGATACTTTGGTTAATAAGGTAGTTTGTGATCATCAAATGGAAATCCAAAAGAATAATGGTAAATAAGGTTTAAAAAAAATCACCCAATTCAAAAACACTTTTATACTAGAAAGTTAATTGTGGCATGTCTAGAGTTCTAGAAGTCCCCAGAGTTCAAATTACATAATGCTGACACACTGTGAAGATCTATGCAGCCAAACACAACACTGTCTTCTCCTTCTCAGTGTTTGACTTTATCTTTACTTTATACTTTCTAGGGCCACCTTCAAGGAGCATGAACATCAGGGGGTTTTGAAAAGTACTCTATTTCAACACAGATACAAATTTATAAAATTATAAACACTTAAAAATAGAAAGAAAATTTTAAAGGTTTTCTTTTTTCTTTTGGCTTCTTAGTACACTTATTAAATATGCGCTCCACAAAAAATTGGCATCTGCCTAGAGGTTGCTGTACTCTCTCCAAAGCATCAGCAGTAAAGCTCTGCCCCCACTTGCCTTTAGCTGATCTCCTATTATCAGTCACTTCTTTGTTTTGTCTTGGGACCAGTGAAAAGGGTAATAAACTATTATACTCAGAAACTTAAAATAAGTCAGAGGAGGTCCTTTTTCAATTAACTGTTAGAATACTGTGTAAATTTTTAAATGTATGTTCATTTTGCACTTTTTAAACAATTAGCATATGTCTAGTATCAGATACTTTTGACTAATTCTCCTCCTACATCCAAATCCCAAAACAATATTCAGATGTCACTGCCTCAAATGCTGATAATGGCTGATTAAATCAAACCCATATACATTTATAGGATTTCAGGATTTCTACCATAAAACACATCTAATCATCCTATACCCTATTGAAATTCTAGTACATCCTCCTTGACTCAATAAGTCAAATTTAGACAATTTAAGATTTATGGTATTTTCATTGATTGTCAATGGGAAATGGGTATATAAGTATATGAGGTAATGAATATGTTAATTCGCTTGATCTAACCATTCTGTATAGACACACACTCAAGATATTATGCCATACAAATATATCAAGTATTCCCCCTATCCATAGTTTTGCTTTCCAAGGTTTCAGTTGCCCAGTTCAACCATGGTTTAAAAAGATTAAATGGAAATTTCCAGAAATAAATAATGCAAATGTTTTAAGTTGCATGCTGCTCCGAATAGTGATAGCAACTTTGTGCCCTCCCATCCGTCCTTTCCTCTTAGGATGAGAATCATCTCTTCCCTTTGTCCACTATGTCCACACCATATATGCGACCTGACCACTAGTCACGTAGTAGTTATCTTGGTTAATAGCTCTTGTGTTGAAGTAATCTTTATTTTACTGAATAATTCTCTTTTAATATTAGTTATTTTTGATAATCTCTTACTGTGCCTCATTTATAAATCAGGTATATGTGGGAAAAATATAGCATATATGGGGTTTGGTACTATCCACAGCTTTAGGCATCCACTGAGGGTTTTAGAATCTATCCCATGGAGATAAAAGGAGATCATTGCATAATTTTCATCAACTTAAAATAAATTGATTAATTTTTTGACAAACAATATGATGCAGGCATTAAGAACAGACACATAAACCAAAGCAACAGAATAGAGAGCATTAAAAAGGCAAAAAACAAGTAAATATTGCAACAGATGTAGAAATAATATTGGGTCCCTATATGGAAAAGAATATAACCTATCCAAAAGAGACAAATACATTCACTCTAAACATGTGTATCAATTGCCTTTATTGCACCGGACACCAATCTAGATGCTGAAGACACGTAAAGAACAAGAAGCACCCTGTGTTTGAAAGGATTTTTTTTCACATACAATAGTGTTTATACATCTTTGTTAAAGCCAGAGTTTCAGATATATCTCACAAAAGGAGAACCTCAAGGAAGACATCGATTACCATTTGAGGTATACACACAATTCTGTGATTTTCCACTTTAAATAAAGGTTTTAAACTGGGGTCCAATTTTCAGTTGGACAATTAAGCAAATAAATAAGATAAAAAAGATATTCAAGGTATTTCCTTCAAAATTTTTATTGTCTATTTTAGTTCGAATATGTTTTCTTCATAAGTTAAATTAATAACATGTAATATTTAAAACTGCATGATTTCAAGCAAATAAATCAACCAGTAAGTAAAATAGAACATGTTCTGATCACATCTTGTTTTCTCCAGGATAGTGAATTTGCTATGGCAGAATTCCCTTTGGTAGAGATTGTTCCAAAACTCCTTTAAAAGTTGGCTTTCAATGTTAAGCATCAGTAATGTCTATTGAACAAGTGAAAAATCACCCAAGACAAAATTCTGCAGCCATCTGGATTTCTTCCACTTTAATCCCAAAATAATGCACTGTGAAACACAATAAAGGCATGACTGCTGTCCATCTCAGGATTACACAATAGGGATTGTTTGATTCACAGTTTATGGAAGCGTATCTCTTGAGATAGATGAATAGTAAGAAAAGTATAGGTAATAACACAACCAAAAGACAAAGCACGGTGTACTGAAGGATACTATTTTCTTCTCTTAGAAAATCCTTATAACCCTGAAAATTGGATAATATGAGCTACACTTGTGCATAACTATTAATTCTTAATTCTACAAAATTTCCAATTTTCTATCTTTACGTGTAAGGAGAACTCTACTGGTTTTGAATTTATTCAAATAAAAGAGGCAAAATATTTTTCTTTTTGGTACATGGACTGAGAATATGAGTTTTCTCTGCATTCTTTAAATATAGAAACATAAACAAGAAATATTAGACAGACTTTGTGTGTAAGGCCTCATGCCAAGAGCTTTGATACTGTCTAATGCATGGATACATTTGCTACAAATTAAAGAAATAACCATAGACCGATGGTTATGGTCAAAAACACTGAAGATTTTCTAGGCACAAATCTCATTTCTTCCAATTATTAATTAAGCAATCAGGGAAAAATTGCTTAATTTTCTTGTTCTTCAGGTATTTATCATTATTTTTCCCCAGGTTTATTGAGGTCTAATTGACAAGTAACAGTGGTATATATGCAAGGTGTATGACACGGTAATTTGATACATATATACATTGTATAACAATTGCCACAAATTAATTGTGAAGGGTGGGTGGGTAAGAATATTTAAGATCTCTCTTCGCAGATGTCAAGTAAACAAAGTATTAACTCTAGTCATCATGCTTATCCATTTACCTTTAAAATGAAGATAATAAGAGAACCCATTTGACAGCATTATAACAAGATTAACTAACTTTTTCCATGTAAAGCATTAGAACAGTGTCTGGCAAATAATTCATCAACAAAAATTAGCAAACAAAACAAGCTTAATTGAATACAAGAATATAGCTGCTTCCAGAAACAATGTAATAAACATTTAAAGTCATTTTCTCCCAACGGTGACTAAATAACATTTTCCTACTCAGGATGCTATATTAATTAACTACAGCAATCATTGTTCATCCTTGAAGATCACACTTTATTTCTCTTATCATTATTTTTGTAATTATTGAATAAACTACAAAGACTATGTTTTATTTCATATTAGGAAAAAGCATATAATAAATATGTTCCTGGTAATATATCTTTGTTATT
Source organism: Arctocebus calabarensis (assembly GCA_963573935.1). Lineage (NCBI taxonomy): Eukaryota > Metazoa > Chordata > Mammalia > Primates > Lorisidae > Arctocebus > Arctocebus calabarensis. The sequence goes on from CAUYON010156495.1 coordinate 18,499, forward strand.
TCATCATCAAAAAAAATCCCGAGTAAATTCTAATTAATTCAGACATAGAATGTAGGGTGTTAGTGTGTCCCCCATCCCTAGCAGAGACTGACTTGAGGTCACCTCAAAGAATTGTCACTCATCATCCACAGCAGCCAAAACAGAGGTTTATAAAAGGATCCCATGACTGCTGGGAGGAGAAGAAATGCTATCGAGGAAGCCACAAACATAGAAACCAATGAAGGGTCTTAAGTTTTAACTGCAAACTTTAAAAATTTTACATAAAATATTCCAATCATGATGATTTCTTAATAGAGCTGTCTCTCAGCTTTACCCTGTTGAGCAACTCTGCAGAGGCGACTGTGTTATAAAAATTAATTACAAATGAAATAGATATGATTACATTATTTTAACCTCTTTAATTTTACTAACTAATATTTTTCCATAGGACATGTCTAACATTAAGATTGCATATAAATACTCTCATTTTCTGTCACATTAGTAGAAAAAATGTGAATATTGATGAATTCTAACAACTCCCACAACCAAGCCTTTCAAAATAAGTGCCACTAGTAGCAATCAGTATCTGTGTAAATTGTCTATGAAAGAAGTTTATAGACATAAAAGTAGTCTTCACTTGTTTTTGTAAAGTCTATCCATAGACTATTACTATGTCTCAAAGTAGCATCTCTAAAAGACTAGTATCGGAACTCATTTGGGATGACTGTATAAATTCTATATGTACACACACACACACGTACACACACACGTATACTCAAGGTTCTAGCTCAAACCTACTAGTCAGAAGCTATAAGAAATAAAGATTCTATTTTTTAAAATCCCCCTAGGAAATATATCATGCAAATAAAGAATTATTATCATAGTTTTTCTTTCTTTTCTAAAACACATGAGAACAGCACTCTTAAAACCCTATATATTATAATTTTCTTCAAATAAGTAACAAGAATTTATTCCTGAGAATCCTTGTTATTTTCCTTAGGAAATCATGTTAAACATTTAACTATCATGTATTTTAAAAAACATGCATTAACCCTCACACCTTTCAGATACCAACTATTCTAAAACTCACCGGTGAAAAAGTGCATACTTCTTAAAACACAACACCCCAAAATGGAGAAAATGGAAGAGATGTTAATAATAAAATTTCAGTAGCAGTAAAGCAGCTCATTGAGTGAATTCTTTCCAACCTCCCATCAGAGTGACTGAGCAGAACCAAAAACTCTGGATCTTACTTTGGCAGTGAGAAAGGCAAGAATAAACTTCACATGACTGCAAAGGTCCAAGTGTTCAGGATTTGTGGTGAAAGACCCCACCCAAAATACAAGATATGGAGGAAAAGGAAATAGTAGCAAGATTTTTTTAAGTCTATTTAAAAAGCACAGGGGAAATGTTTGGTAGCCTAAAAATATGGTGATGGCCTATGTCTTTTTTCCCTCATCCATAAATCCTTCTAAAATAATATAGAACAAAGGAACAGATAAAACTACACAAAACCATGTATTTCACATAACTAAATGATACCAAACATCCAAGCTTCAAAATAGTTATTTAAAAAGCTTGTAAAGAAAACACACCAAATTCTAGTGAATGATATCTCACACTCTTACCAAAAGCTTCTGTGATCAGCAAGGGCATTTCGGGGAAAATTGCAGGAGCAGAGACAAATATGGAACTTATAGTAAGTCTAACATAGATCCAAAGCTATAGTCAGAGACCAGGCACAGTGGCTCAAGACCATAATCCCAGAACTTTGGGTGGTTGAGGCCGGTTAGAGCTCTTGAGAGTTTGAGGTAAGCCTAGGCAACATGAGCAAGATCCCATCTCTACAAATAATAATAATAATAATAATAAGCCAGGTATAGTGACATATGCCTACAGTCATTGCTACTTTGGAGGCTTAGACAGGAGGATCCCTTGAGCCCATTAGTTCAAAGTTGCAAAGAGCTGAAATCAGACCACTATATTCCAGCTTGGGCAATGGTGAGAGACCCTTTCTCAAAACACAAAAAAATCTGGTCAGAAAGAGAAAGTAAGTGATAATTGTTAAACTATTAGAAAAATAATCTGGTATATGAAAGAACTGATGACAGAGAAAAAAACAAAAATGTACACGTAGTTGGCAGTCTTCAAAAAGTATAATTTCTGCTAAAGAAGGCAAAGAAGGAAGGGAGGAACCTAAGAATCTGCAAGATAAAAAAAAAAAAAAGACTGCAAAATTAGAAGACACACAACCCCTCCCCCCATAGAGACTTAATTTTGCACCCCTGAAAAAAAAGTGCACCGCCAAACTAAAAATCTTGCAAATGATTCCCAAACCACAAAATAAGCTAGAAAAAAGTTAAATAAATTTGCTATCAAAAAAGGAGTAGAACAAAAATGTAAGACAACAGTCCAAACTGAGATGAAAATATACTCAAACAAAACAGGCCAGGCACATCAGCTCACAAATGGAATCCTAGCACCCTAGCAGGCCAAGGCAGGAGGATTCCTTGAGCTCAGGAGTTAGAGACCAGCCTGGGCAAGAGCAAGATCCCATCTCTACCAACAACAACAACACAAAATAGAAACATTATCTGAGCATTGTGGTAGGCACCTGTACTCCCAGCTGCTCCAGAGGCTGAGGCAGGAAGATCACTTGAACCAGGACTTTGAAGTTGCCATGAGCTAGGCTGATGCCATGGCCCTTTAACCTAGGCAACAGAGTAAGACTCTCTCTCTCAAAAAACAAAAAACAAAACAAAAAAAACTCAAAGAAGCACTATAAGAAAAATAGATATTAAACAAAAATAAATGAAAAGAATGTTGAATGAATCAAAGGGAAAAGAGGAAGAAATGGTAAAATGTTTTCTGAAATGCAGATTAAGTTACAAAATACCTGCAAGAATGTAAAGAATAAGAGGTATTAAAGAAAAATAGTTAGAAAACCAGAATAAAGATGAGATAAAGATAGTACAACAAATGGTCAAAAGAAAGTGGTAGAAATAAAGGAGACAAAGAAGGAATGGATCAATACAATTGAAATTCCTGAAAAATAAGTATTTTAATATATATTTAAAATTATCGATCTCAGATTTAAACAAACATGGAGCACATGTTGTGAGGGTGCTGTCCCAGGGTCAGGGTTTTTTAAGACCTGTGGAACCAGCAGCGATCAACTGGAGAAAAATAAATTTTAAAATGGCAAGGAGTAAAGAGGCAGGACACACAGAATAGAGTTTTCAAAGGTGGGGAAAGGGGACCACTGCTAGGTTGTGGGGCTTCAGCGAGTGGCCCTGAATCTTTGTTCCACCTGGCTTTTATTGAAAGCTATTTTCTTATTTGGCTGAGGAGAGTGAGCTGCAGAAGAGAACAAAAACTTTAGCATTTTCTCTGAATAAGCATGTTAGTTCTTACTCTATGTATAAGCGTTAACTTCAAGGGTCTGGGCAACCTTGAGAAATCTGAAACCCGAGGTTTGTTAGGGGGAAGGCCCCTTTTGTGGTCATTCACACAGATTCCTTGGGGGAAATTAGACTCCTTTTCAGTTTCACTGTAAAGCAGATTCTTCTCCTCTGAAGAATCAGTGGAGAAGAATAATTTTCTTCTTATCTCCACCCAGAGGCATTTCCCTGCATGATTAGGGTACAAGCCCTCTGCCCAAATTTCAGGGCTGGAGCTGTTCCCTTGATCTCTGCCCTGGCCACAATACAAATCCCCACAATAAGTATTTGCCTTGACTGTTGACTGGGCAGGAATCGGTCTTGTTAATGTTCCTTCCCAGGCCCTGATGCAGCTTCTGCTATGGCCATTGTTCTTCAGAGTGCTTACATATTGCAGCAGGGGGGTGTTATAAGTTGTATGCCTTACAGGCCAGGCTTTCAATAAAAGCAGAAACTGCCCAGACAAGTAATTTAACTGTTAGTTTAAAAGTAAGTTAGCTAAACTGTTTTTATTCCACCCTGCTAAGTTTATTTCTCTGTTTTTCCCCTTTTCTGGGGGTGTCTTCCCTTGCCAGGAATGGAGTCTTCAGTCCCATTCTCCCTGCAAGGTGTAGAAGGTGAATATATGCCAGGTTAAAAAAAAGAACCATAATGCAATAAAAATAGGACACAAAAAAGATAAAGTAAGCTCATTGACTGAAAAGATAAAGAAAGCTCATTGATTGGGAAATCAATGGGTTTAAAAGGATATCATTAAAAATTGACATACTTGCTAAATGTGAAATAAGAAAACAGGAAACTAAAGGCATTTTAATACGTTATACTACAATGGTAAGCACCAGAACAAAAATGAAACCTTCCTAAATACAAAAACTAAAAAGAATAAAATGTAAAGAGCAAAAAAACAAAAAAATTTTTCAAAAGGAAAGAAACAATATTAAATACTATATATAATCATGTTAAGACAGAATTGAGAATGAACACATTAGCCATATAATTAAATGATTGAAATTAATTCACCTATTTAAAGAAAAGCAATTTAAACTTGGCTCACAATGGTAGACTTAGCTATAAGTCATGTACAACAGATACAGAACAAAGGTTGAAGATGAAAAGTTGGACAAAATCATATCAGGCCAATAAAAATGATATCGGATAAAGTAGAATTCAAACTAAATATGATAAAGGAGTTACTTTTTTATTTCATATTAACGTGAAAGTACAAATGTTTAGGTTACATTGTTTTCATTTCTAAGGTAAGTTCAAGTTGTAGTTGGGCCTTTCAGCCAGAGGTGTGCTGAACATCCTGACATTGTGCTCATTAGGTGAGATCTCCAGTTGCCCTGGAGATCTCCTCCTCCTTCCCCTTTCCCTCTTCTCCACATAAGAATTACTTTTTAATGCTAAAAACTGTCATTTGCAGTTTTATAGTAATTTTTATAGTATATAGTATTTATAAATATAACTATCATATCTTTATATAAAAGGTATAATTTTATTTATTTTTTAAGGATATAATAATTTTAAATATCTATATAGTAAATATTACAGAGAATACTTTTCTAGACCAAAAAAATAACAGAAGATACAAGGAGACGTGCCTAGAAATATGCTCGTAAGTAGGAATACTTTAACATAACACATCTCAGTATAAGACAGATCAGGTAACCAAAAGGTAGGTAAGGATACTGAAGACCTGAACAGAATAACCACTAAGGAAGAAGTTTTCAGTAGTTCTCATCTTTCTGAGAACTTCAAAATCTATTATATGACTCCTGTGAAAGTGGAAATACAAACTAAAATTAAAGCAATGTTTAAAATAATAGTGAAAACAATACTTAAAAATACATTTTATTACTTGTCAGAAATAAATTCTAGGACTAAATAAATATTTAATAGAAATTAAACATTCAAATAAATGTATTACATTTACATGCCAAAAACTAGAAAAAAATAACAAAGTCAACTAAAAGAAAACATGATAAAAATCATAAAAATAAACAAAGAAAATAGTGAGAGAATAGAAAAATAATAGATCTAACTCACCAAAATCCAGTTTTGTAAATTGAAACACAGCCTCTAGTTAACTTGATTCCCCCCCAAAAGAAAATACAAATACACAAAATACAGAATTACAGAGGGAAACAAAATTTCAACACAAAATAATCAAAATACATTTTAAGACAAATTTTTAGATTTCTGTGAAAATATACTTGAAAGCCTACATGAACTGACTGATTTTCAAGGGAAATAAAGATTATCAAAAATGACTACATTAGAGAAGAAAGCTTAACCCAAGAAATACCACCCTCCCTCAAGTTCCACAGAAAGTTTTACTGTGGAACTTTTCCAAATTTATAAAGGCATATTCAAATATTCTGTAAGTTGTTTCAGAGCATTTAAAATGAAAGAAAACTTCATAATTACTTTTAATTGAGCAAGTGTAACACTGATACATAAACTTAACATAGTACAAAAAGAAGATTACAATATAGGCCAATATCACCTGTAAATATCAATGCAAAAGTACTAAATAAAATATTAACAAATATCACGTGAATTAGTGGATCTAGAAATCCACTAGAAATGCAAGACCGATTCACTATAAGGAAATTCAGTAACATAATATACGATATAAGTAAACCTGAGAAGGAAAAAATTATGTGATTTTTACAATTACTGAAGAAATCTTTGAAATATTTCATAATCCATTCCTTAGTTTTTAAAATCCCTCAATAAAATAGGAACTGATAAATGTTTTAACATGACAAAATGTTGATATGTAACTTTATCTTAAATCAGTATCTTAATTAATGAGGAAACACTAAAGAGTTCTAAGATCAGAAACAAGGCGAGATGCAGTTTGTAATACTGAAAATGTGTTAAGTGGATTTAAAAAAAGATTAATTAGAGGTAAAGAAGATATTATAGCATACCTGGAAAACTCAGAATTAATAATGAAACCAGCTCAAACAAAACAAGAAGTCAGATAAAGCAATTGGCAAATCAACAGTATTCATATAGTCAAACAATAATCAGTTAAATTGCATAAAATTAGGAAAAAATGCAATGGCAAAAGAAAATTAAATATTATTTTAGAAATTTATAATTTATTCTAAATTTTAATTTATTTTGAAATAAAACTTGTGTAAAACTATGTGAAATACAAAAAGTCAACTAGCCCAAACAGACATCCACTCTTCTTAGGTAGAATGACTCAACAACAAAAAGATGTCACTTTTCCTTACGCTAACTTAAAAATTTAATAGTCAGGAAAATAACTAAAAAGGGAAACCTACCCGTAAAAATTATTAAAATATACTATGAAGCCTCTATAATTAAAGGAATGTGGTACTATCTTGAATAGACAAACAGTGCAATAGAAGAGAAAATCCAGAAATAGCCTCAAGTATATTAATGAGACACATTTCTCAGAGGTCTGTCACATTTCCGTATGCCTCATGTCAGCTTCTGTTTCAGACCGTCCTCCAAGGATGTTTATTTAGCAAATAGCCTTTGAAAACAGTGTGTCCCTCCAGGACAGAACAAATTTGTTTCCTGACCAGTAAAATAAAGATAATATCTTACAGATAATCGACACATTTGAACATAATGGCAGAAATTCATATTTCTGACAGTATTTGGAGATGTCATGAAAGATACATGGAAATTAAAACAAATATAATAAGAGTCATTTTTCATAGAAAAACAATAAGCTGGATAATAAAGAAAATATTTAATAGCGCATCTGAAATAATATTTACAAAGTATAATATATAAACAGAAAGTACAGATTTTAACAAAGCACTCTATTATGTAAATGATATTTGTATTGTTTTGATAAAGAATGTAAAAACAAATCAGTTCATTTTTAGAGAATCAAATACATAGTTAGAACCTAAAATTAAGCAAAAGCACATATCTTCTTATATTAAAAAATTTCTGTAAGTCAATCACACTATATGAAAAAAATGAAATCTACAGATGTAATTACCTTAATTTCCATGCACAACTCCTAATAGTATAAGTTAGCATGGCTATTTTGCAAATATTTTTATGATATGCATTGCGTTTAAAGTGTTTTATTACACTTTGCTCATTGATTCCATTTTTATAAATTTATTATGACATCATCTTAGGAATACCTGCTTTATTATTGATGATAAAGAATTTAAAAACCCAAAAAACAGAATAAGGGTATAGCTACTTATGGCTTTCTTAATAAAACTCTATTGAATCACTTAAAAATGGGACTGAAAGGATTACAGATTGCATAAAATATGCTTATGATATGCTACTTCAGAAAATTTTTATTATGACATTGTTTTACCCTGAGAATAAAAAAACCTAAAAAAATAGGCCCTCCCCCCAAAAGCCGTGTTTCCATCATAACCTCTCTTAATATTGCTATATAAAAGTATGTTATTCATAATCAATAATATTTTTATTTCTCCTTTACTTCATTGCTTAAATAATCTCCCTTGAGCTTTATTCTCTTACCAAACAAGCTTTCAGGTATAAAATTTTAAGTTATAAACTCTTTTTATCCTTATATGCCAGGGTGATTTTTAAAAATATTTTTCAAAGAGTACTACATATATCCTGACATATCAAAATAAACCACTGACCAATCTTAGTAGATGATGGTTATTAATAAACAGTATGGTCATAGTGACCTATGTGCAAAGTAATGCCTTATCTGTTTACCCAGAACATTCCTAGTTTATGCTTGTTGTTCTAACATAATAATGCACACTTTCATTCTTTTTTTTTTTAACAAGTGAATAGTTTATTAAGAATTAAACAAAGGTATGATGTGATATAGTACAAGCAAGACACTCAAGATAGGTATAAGAGTACTACTCACACAAATACTTAAATTTTACCTCAAAAAAAAATCACAAGACAAAAGAGAAAGAAATTTCACTGTTATAAAATAAGATTATTCTATATCTCCCCACACTTTCATTCTTAAAGTGTCTTAGTGTAAATAACAAATTACATCATTGTCCTAACTTATATATATGCTGAGATAAATGGTTCCTTTGGCATACCTGTATTTTCCTTGAGAACCAGGCGGCACATATTTCCATTTTAGCCTTCTAATACATGCCAGCGATCAGAACCTTTATATTCATTAACATTAAAAACCCTAATGTATATTCTTGTTTATACTGAAAATCATTCCATCTCTGCAGAAGTCTATGAGGATAACCTGCATGCAAACCCTAGCCCTCCCTCTCCAAGACTCCTGGAATATTATATTTGAATAAGGATATAGTTAAAACCTTCTTTTATGCACCAAAAACACGATGATACAACTTTTGCTTGGGGGATTCTAAGGGCAGACATCAATCGTTCATACATCCTTCCTATAAGAACTCTAAAGTAACTCCTCTGACTTTAACTTTTGAGCAGGCAAGCCTCTCTTTGGGCCCAGCAGATTTCATGATTCATAAAATGAACCTCAAAAACAGCAAAAAATGGAAAGAAAGCCCAAAGAATGTAGCACAGAAAAGGCAAACTTTGAGCAAGATTTCCCAGTATAGATAGAAAAGGTACAGAGTAAATTGCAAGCGAGTTTGCCAGAGGAAAATCTGGCTTGGTCCCAGAAGCCCCCACAGGATGGTATACTTTACCTTGGTGGGTTTAGCGTAGCCTAAGAAACTGGCCTGTGTTTTTATTTGCCTCATAACCTGACTTTGTCAGCATTCCAAAAGCAAATTTACTTCTCAAGAACAAACTTGTATTATCCAAGATCCTGAGGTGGATAAACAAAACCAGAATGTGACTTCAATGTGAAACAATTGTTACAAGCGACTAAAATACTTGAAGCCCATATGAGCAACACATTTTGGCTTTGTAGGCACACACGGAAAGACAAATAATAATCAGAAGATGGTTTAATAAACACGGAATCCAAACAAAGACGTTAGATGAATCCAATGTTTAATGGCATTGGGGTCAGACAGCTGATGAATTCATCTTAAAATAGGATAGGCTTGCCAACTGAGTCAATAGACTCAAAGTCTGTTGGCTAAATGTCCTCTCCTGGGTAGCGCTTGGTTAAAACTGCCAAATTTGCCCTCATGATTCTTTTTTAAAAGCTCCCATGACTAACCAACTTGCATCAAATTGAGACATTATTTCTTTAGATATCTTAATGCTTTATATCAAATTGCACTCAATTTATATAGCCAGTAAAGCCTTGCTTCTTGTCTGATTCTCAAATTGAAATATATTTAAAATTTTAAAAACATTCAAGTACATTATAATTTATAAAAGAAGAAAACTTAACTCTAAAAATTCCTGTGCCATTCTCTATAATGCACATACATGCACACACAGACATATGTATTTAGGTATAAAAGAAATTCTGCATTAATTTCTTTTCTTAAAAGCAAATTAGACCTGGCACCTATAGCTCAACAGCTAGGTCTCTGGCCACATACACTGTGCTGGCAGGTTCAAACACAGCCAGGCTTGTCAAACAACAATGACAACTACAACAAAAAAATAGTACATTGTGGTGGACACCTGTAGTCCCAGCTATTTGGGAGGCTGAGGCAAGAGAATTGCCTAAGCCCAAGAGTTTGAAGTTGCTGTGAGCTGTGAGGCCACAGCGGTCTACCGAGGACAACATAGTGAGAGTCTTATCTCAAAAAAAAAAAAAGAAGCAAATTAATTCTCATTATGCTGACAGGACCTGAAATCCTGGTCATTGACGCCCTTTTCCATCCCTAGGACTCTAGACGCCTTTGGTGTCAGTTGTTACATCATCCATGTTTATCTTACCTATTCTCCAAGGGTGGGGGGTGGTGCCACATCTTCAGGGATCTGAAAGGAAGCTTGTTGTACATTCTTACACTATTGCAAGCTCCATTTCACAAAGATGTTCATCCCACCTACTACGTCTTTTCACTTCTCAAAATCCTCTTATTTTTTCCCACTTCTTCCTTTGCCTAGCTTAGATTGAATGATTATTTCAAAACCATTCTTTGTTGTGAAAAATTTGTTTTCAGCTCCCTTATCCCACTTTCTTTCCATCTCACCAGGAAATCTTCCAAATGTGAAACTTTCTATTTTCCCCCTTACCTAGGTAACTATGTGGACCTGAAGAAAAACACAGATAATCTTATTGACCTACTTACGTGTATTGCCATAAACCTTAACTGGTCTGTTAATGTTGCCTAGAGATTGTATGACTTTTTTTAGTCAATTCACATTTCATTCTTCCAAAATAACTATTTTACTTCTTTCCACGCTCAAAATTTCAAAACCTATATACCACTGTCGTGGATCACCTTCCTTTTAATTTCACTTAGAAAATATTAAAATTTCATGGAGAATTTTCATATCTTCCACCATTAAATCTACCAATTTATATAACTCTCTAACTTCAAACGACTTCACATGGGGCCCAGGTGAAGACCCACCCCACAGCCACGTGGGGCCCAGGTGCAGACCCATACTTATATCCACTCATTAAAGTGAATTAACAAGCAGTCATCCTTATCAAAGTTGCAGGGGTTAAGCAAGCAGGGTATTTGTTTTCAGTTCTCTCATAATCTCAAACTCTTTGCTCCTACCTCTATTCTTATATCCTTTTTTACATCCCTGTGGATCGTTCCTATCAACAAAAACCATGCTCCATTTCTTCGCCCCTTAAGAAAAGAAAAAAAAAAATTCTCATTTTTCTCTCTTGGCTGCACTTAACCACTGCAACATCTCTGTTCACCAAAATACTCCACACATCCAAAAGTCACAGCTCAGTCTTCATCTTACTTGGCTGCTCAGTATCATTTGTCAACATTTATAATTCACTTCATTGTGCAAAACTGTCTACTCATGCCTTCATGACATCGTTGTCCTAGTCAACAATCAGCACCAGTGGCTCCCCATGTCAGGCTTCTTTATTAGATCTTCCTGCTCTTCCTAACACCTGCACACTGGGGTGCTCCAGCACTTGGCATACTAGCCCCTTCTTTTCTTCTTTCACAATCACTTTCTGGGTAAAATCGCATTTGTAAAAAGTCAAATATGATCAGCCTACATTTTTATATCTAGCCTTATATTTACTACTGAATTCTAGACTTGTATGTGTATTTAGTTTTCTACTTAGAATCTTTACTAGGCTATCTCTAGGAATATCATGTAAAATATCCCATACTCAAGTTTTATTTTTCACAAACATCCACCCCACTCCCCAAAAACTGTGTCTAACTTGTTAAATGGTAACATCTTTACTTATACTTGTATTTAGGCCCCAAACCTTATAATCATTTTTGCTTTTTCTTCCATGTCCAACATATAATACAAAAGCAAATACTATCATGTTATATTTCAAAACATATATCACACTGAAGAACTCACAACCCTCTAAAATACCTCCCTAGGTCAAGAAACAATTATGTCTTGCCTGAATAACCACAAGAAGCTCTATGAATTTCAACACATCAACCTTGTTTCCACTTTAGGCCTTTGGCTAACTGATATTCCTTTGGGTAGAATGCTCTTTCTTCCCTTAAATTATCACAGATCATTATTTCATTTCATCCAAACTCCTAGCCTAATATCATCTCCTCTGAAAAAACTTTGCTGACAGTCCTATTTATAATAGAGGTCCTTCAACTCTCTATAACCCTACGGTAGTAGACTCTTCCAAAGACGGATGTAGTAATTCCTCCTGAGGGATATGATCCTGAGAGACATAATTTTACCACTATTCCCCTCAAGAGACAGAAGCTATGTTCCCACCCTTTAAATCTGGAATGGACTTATGATACCCATTATGATGAAAGTTATTTTATATGACTCCCGAGCTTCTCTTTTGGCTCTAGTGGAGGCCACTTGCCATGTAAAGAAGCTTGGGCTAGAATATTCAATGATGAAAGAGCGGGTGAGAGGGAGGTCACATGGAGAGAAGTGAGGTGCCCTAGCCAACAGTCAGCACTAAGCTTCCAGATGTGTGTAAAGCCATCTTGGACATCATTCTCTTCCTAACAGAACTTCCTTGCTGAACATAATCACACACATAATACCAGACAGCATTGTACAGGTGTTCCCTGACTTTAAATCCCATTCAAACAATTAGTCACTCGGTTCACAAATAATTAATATAATTTCAAAAGAGCCTTTTTTGGAGGGTTGAGATTTTTTTTAATTTTTTTTTATTTTTACATATACATGTGTTAATTAGGTTTCTACTTTTTGCCTTCACAGAATTTAAAAGGCTTAAAATTTAGTAACAACAATGTGTAACAATGTTAAGATAAGGACTAGAAACAAAAAGCATGTAAAGAATGAACGAAGATTATTATTATTAATATTGCTTAATATTTTGATATAGTAATTGTTTTCTTTTCTATTTCTTTTCTATTTATCTTCTTTCATTATTTATGTGGTTTTGTTTCTAGGGTTGAGTTTTTTTACCTTTAAGATTGAAATACAGAGAGTGTATTTTGGGATATGAGACAGAAGAAGCTCTTTTCTTTCAGCTACAAAAATAGAACACAATCAAAACTGTCAATCATTTCATGTCCTTACCATGAGAAATAGAGATTTGTGAAAAATATAATAAAAAAGTAAGCATTTAAAATGTAATGTGATGCTAGGTCAAAAAGATAATAAAGAATAGATTTTAATAACTCATAGCCTTTGTGACGAGATCTACATTTTATCAACCAGATATAAATATATATATTTATATATAATATATATATTATATAATATATAATAATATAATAATATATATAATATTATATATATTATATA
>CAUYON010156496.1:0-18876 GCA_963573935.1 Arctocebus calabarensis
GTTCTGCCTCTGCGGTTGAGCTGCTTGCTAGAAGACCCTGACGCTCCTGACTGGTGAACGTAGAGAGCAGGAAGGAAGCTTCCAGCCCTAAGCCTGGGCCTTACTCGGCAGGAGCACTGGCTGGGGAGGAACAAACCCTCCATGAGGATTTTAGAGATGAAGAGATTTTGTACATGACTCAGGGAACATGAAAACACACACACACACACACACACACACACACACAGGATCTGATTGAGAACTACCAATAATCAAACATTTAAATTCCAATGTCCACCACCAGGATGATCCCTACTAACACTTCTGGTTTGAGAAGAGAGGCAAAACTGCCACTTTGCCCTACTTCAGTAAACCTTAGCATACTATGATCAGGTGGAGAAAAGCACTTTGCACCCTGAGACAAACCAAAAATAGGGTCCCTGCTGCTAGCTCTTTTCCTGAAAAAATAAAACTCTTCATATTGCCTTCCTATATTGAACTTCCTCCCGAAATCAACTTTTTCCCTGACTTTTGCTCCTTCCTGAACATATGTTCCAACCTTTATGAATGTATAAAAACATGCAGAATGAACTGAGGAACTTTGGTAATTTACAATTTATTCTTATTAAATTTGTATTTTTATTTAGCAAACCAGTTCTTCTCAAGTTATAGTCTTTTGTGCTTCTTCATTCCTTTGATAGACTTTATATCATTGTAGACTTTCCTTTAATACACACTTGCATGAATTCAGTTTACTCTAATTTTTTAAATGGGGTCATATTTTCCATTTATGACACCAGTCTTCTCTAACCCACCAAATAAGAGAAAGCATCAGGGCTGTTCCCGATTATAAACCTATACAACATCACTTTTAATTTCCTTAACAATTGCCATGGTCACCATGATTAAATCATTTTCCAGACCCACAATAAATCCCTGTAATTTCCTATCTTGTTCTTTTACCCTTTAGGTAGCATCAAAAGAAATAGTTGTACTTTGATCTTTAAAACTCTACTTCTCAGCTCTTCAAAACTTACACCTCATCCCCTAGCCCTCAATATATTCCTCACACTCACTCTAGGCAAATGGGATGCCTCACCCCCGTCTGAGCAACACTTTTCCCAACTTCATGCTTTACTATATACATGTACATCTACCACCAACCTCTTTGTGACATTCAAGAGCACAACTTAAAAGTAGTTCCCTTTTAATCAAAGCATGCCCTAAGATGTAGTCCATGGTTATGTTTAGCTTTAAAGCTGAAAAAAACCTTTTGCCAGAAGCATATCATTTATATGTTAACTCTGTATGTGTTCATGTTATTTCTGGGTCTGAATTTTAAGTTCAAGAAAGGTTATTTCTGGTCAGGTGGGATGTCTCACACCTGTAATTCTAGTATTTTAGAAGACTCAGGCAGGAGTACTGCATGAGACCAGGAGTTCAAGACTAGCCTGAACAAGAGTGAGACTTCCATTTCTACTAAAATATAGAAATCATCCAGGTGTGGTGGTGTACATCCTTAGTGCTAGCTACTCAGGAAGTGAAGGTAGGAGAAATCATGTGAGCCCAGGAGTTTAAGGTTGCAGTGAGTTTCCTCTAATCCGGGTGACAGAGAGAGACCTTGTCTCAAAAAATAAATAAATAAAAAATAAATAGAAGAAAGGTGATTTCCATCAACTTTAGCATTGAACTTTATTGAAACACAACACCAATACAGGAGAACAAAATTCAGAAAGGTAGCTTATTGATGATGGCTCAGTTCACTATGAGCTAAATACTAAAGATCACAATCTGGACAAGTATCAACGAGTGTATTTTCAGTTATAATATTCATTTGGCATCAGAAAAATGATCTAGCTCACACAATTAGTTAAGCAAAATTACTATCAGCATGAAAGATGTACAAGACAACATAGAATCAACTGTGAAAACCAAAGCATCATTCAAGGATCTTAACTCAAGGAACTCAAGAAATACAAGGACAATCAGAGGCAAGTAATTAATCGTACTAATTTTCTTGGTCTGTTTGAGGGTCATTTTGATTGTCTCTTTTGCCTTGCATTTCCTTGGCAAATTTCTCAACTTCATGGAATGCAGAAATAAGTGGCGCAAGATTAAAATCATCAGTGAACTCTTCTTCTTTTTTGATATTGTTACCAATATTCTCAAGTATAGCAAGAACAACTTGAACATTGTCATGTGTCTCTTCCCTGTTAAAGAGGTTTATAAATTCTGACATTGTTTCACTACTAAGTAGTACTTTTGTCATTATAATATTTTCAGACAAATTCAGTAGCATTTTCAGAACATGAAACTTTGTTTTGGTATTGCCTATAGCTAATAAGGAGAGAAAACCAGACATATAATTGGCAACCAGTGTGTGGTAGTCAGTAGTAGTAGTGAGATGTCTTATCATCCTTATTCCAGAAAGCTGCTCAGGGGAATCCAAGTTACAAGTAAGGGTTTCCTCACACACTTGGCATATGTATGTCTCAATCATGTTTAGATTTGGATAAGGTGGAGCCATGCGAATCATGTTTTCCAAAAACCTTGTTCTAACTCGGGAGGATGGATAATTGAGCAAGGTTTCAATAAGTGCGACAACACCAGCTTCTCGAATGAAATCTCGGATAAATTGAGAAGCACTTCTCATACCCATTGCAATTTTAGATATTTCATGAATAAAAGGATCACGAATTTTGTCCATTAATAAAAGGAGTTCTTCGAACTCTTCAGAACCAATTTTAAGCTCACATTGTCTGCAGTTGCAAGACCAGTTCTCAGCCTCTGCACTCTCCTTGGCCCTAAGATGCTCTCGAATTTCCCGGACTGACCGGTAGGAAGGATCATACTGAAATGGGAACCCAGGATCAGGCTGATCAGGTTCAAGTTTAGATTCCTGCTCTTCCTCTTCAGGGCTAAGTTCCGCCTGCATGGGCTTTCCCCCAAACATTTCACAGAATAAAGATGCTGCTTCTTTTGGAAATCTAAAGGGGATTATGGATGAGAAACCAACCTTACCCCATGGACCAGGCTTGAACTGAACAGTGACCTCCTCCCAAGTCTGGGGCCTTCGTGAAGGATCAGGCTCCTGCTCAATTGAGTACCTTGATTTGCAAATGGCTCTGAACACAGGCTTAGGATTTGATTCAAAATGGGTCTCATCTCCTGACCAGAACCAGGACCCCACTATGGCCTCATCCTCATCAGCTAATGTCCTAGACTCACAGTTGGTAGCACTGCCAGTTCTCTTATTCATCTCATCTTCAGCTCCAAACCAAGACCCAATAGCTGTCCCTTTCTCATTTTCTGGCTTGGACTCCCAGGAGGCCACAGATTCTGTTTCCTTAATGTCCTTGTCTTCAGACAAGAACTGAGATTCAATAATAATCTTTTTATTAGTCTCTGACTTAGACATACAGCATGTCCCTGCTTCAGCCCCAAACCAGGATCCAAAAATGGTCTCCTCTTCAGTTCCTGGCCCAGTTTTTTCTACTGCCTGAGACCCAGCCTCTATATTAGCTTTTTCTTCAACCCAAAACCAAGGCTCCACAGTGATTTCCTCCTCCTGAGTTCCAGACTTAAACTCAAAGTTGGTTCCTGTCACTGCCTCCAGACTGGCCTCTTCTTCCCATAACCAGGGTCCAACAATCATTTCTTCCTCTTCAGCTTTGGTATTGGATTCTTCCTCTTCAGCCTCTCTTCCTATGGTCTCTTCCTTGGCCCAGAACCAGGACCCAACAATACCTTCCTCCTCAACTACTAGCCTGTCCTCTTCTCCAGCTTCAGCTTCTGCCTTTAGCCCATCTTCTTTTCCAGCCCAGAACCAAGAACCAAAAATATCATCCTCCTCAGCTTCTGACCTGGACTCTTCTCTGTTGGTAGCCTCTATAATAGCTTCTTCATCTTCTTTCCAGAACCAGGAATTGATCATGGTGTCCTCTTCAGCTAGTACCTTGGCCTCTTCTCCAGTGCCATCTATACTACCCTCTTCTGCAGCTGATAACTGGGACCCTACAATGGCATCTGGCCTTGTGTATTTTCTGGACCAGAACCATGAACTGACAGCATCCTCTTCTTCCTCTGGCCTATACGTCCAGGTTCCTCCACTGGAAGGATACATATAGGGTTCTTCTGCCCAGGAGCACGACCTATTTTGAGTCTCCTGAGCCCCTGCCATAAATTTGCAACTGGCACCAGTCCCATACTTCATATTAACCTCTTCTCTGGCACCAAACCAAGATGACATAATGGCCTCTTCTTCGTCTTCCAGGATAGACTTGCTGTTGATGTCAGCCTCTACACAAGCTTCTTCTCTAGCCCAGAACCAAGACCCAATAATGGGCTCCTCTTCCTGAGCCCCTGGCATGATATCACAGTTAGCTTCAGCCCCAGAATCCATATGGGTCTGGTTTTCGGCCCAAAACCAGGCACCAAATATTGTCTCTTCTTCAGTTCCTGGCCTGGCCTGTTCTCTAACCTCAGTCTCCTTATCAACTGCTTCTCCAGCCCAGAGCCAGGGACCAACAACCTCTTCCTCAGAACTTGGCTTGGACTCACAGCTGACTCCAGCAACAGATTCTACACTGTTCTCATTAGTGACCCAGAACCAAGGTCCAAAAATGGTTTCCTCCTCAGCCACTGGGTTGATTTCTTCACCAGTCCAGAACCAGGAACCAATAATGACATCATCATCATCAGCTGCTAGTATAGATTCAGTGGTAGACTCAGGCCCAGTTTTTATACTGGCCTTTTCTCCAGTTGCAAGCCAGGAACCACCAAAAGACTCCTCCTTAGCCATTGGTTTGGAGTTACTACTTGGCCCAGTCCCCATACTAGCATCTTCTTCAGTCCAGAACCAGTTTCCAACAAGGAACTCATCCTCTATCTGTGGACTGGACTGGATGCTAGCCCTATCCACCACACTGGACTCTTCTGTAGCCCAGAACCAACTCCCAACGAGGACCTCCTCCTCTGACCTGGCTTCTTGTTTAGCCCTGGCTTCGGCCTTGGTTTTGGCCTCTTCCTTTATTGCTCTGGCCCTGGCATCTTTCTTGGTCTTAGGTCTTGAAAAGGTATTAATGTTTTCTTCAGGCTGGAAGAAAGACTCTTTTTTGATTACATCTATAGGACCAGACATGAAATCAATGCAAGTTTCTCGTCTGGCCATATGCCTGGCCCTGATATTGGCCTCTTTTCTGGCTCTGCGTTTGGATCTGAATTTGGTCTCCGTTCCAGCCCAGAACCTGGACTTCATATGGTCTTCATGCTCAGACCCAGAACTCGATTCAACAAAGATTTCTTTTTTGGACCTAAACCTGGACCTATTGGCCTCTTCCCTGGGCCCAGACCAAGTATTGGTGTTTTCTTGGGACCAGAACAAAGATGCCTTAATAGACTCATCCTCAGAACCAGAACTAGACAAAATATAGAGCTCCTGATTAGTTTTGCACCTAGACATAGTATTAGCCCCGTGTTTGGCCATGTGCCTGGTCCTGGTCCTGGTCTTTGTCCTGTTACTAGGATGACATCTTTTAGTGACATCATCTCCATTCCAGAACCATGAACTCACAGAGGATTTGTCAACCCATCTGAAATTAGAATTGTAAGAGGCCTCTTGTTTGGAGCTAGGCATGGGAGAGTGCCAGGACCCCATATTAATCTCATCATCATCTGACACAAGGGAAGGCTGGAAAACAGTTTGGGAATGGGTCTTCCTTCTGTGAAAGTTCTCAGTGTCCTTCTTAACCAGTTCTCTATCTGTAGACAGGCACTTATTTTTAGCAACCAACCCAGAATTAGTGTTAACCACTGGACAGGCATTGCTATGGGCATTCCCCCGAGATTTAAATTGTGACCCAGGTATTGTCTTAGCCTTACTCTTAGTACGTGACCTACCCACTGCAATTGCCTCGGTCTTTGGCCCTACTACAGCCATAACCTTGGTCTTAGTTTTGGGCCTTGCCCCAGTAGTTCCCTGGGCCTGGGACCTCACCTTGGGCCTGACCACAAGAGGGACTTCACAATCCACCTCAGCCCCTACTGCAAACTCTTCCCCAGCCTTCTTTTCAGGTTTGGCCTGAGAACTAGGCTCAATCTCCGCACCAGTCATGGTATAAGTTACAGAGATAACCCAGCTAAACAGCCCTCCCTCAGTCTCAACCTTGATCACAGATGTGTCACGGGTTTGTTTCTCTACACACCAATCTTTTGGTAATTTAGGATATGAGTTTGGCAACAAGAGTTAGAGTCTATCGCCACTCCAGAAGTTAGTCAGCCTCCTTCCCACGCACAGACTCGGTGGGTGAGACAGACAAATTGCAGAAGAGGCACAAGCAAGCTGGGGGAAGATGGATGGTTCCTGGGTGGGTGTAGACTTGTTGAGGGTGGTAGTCAGCAGCAACCCCAGCACCACCAAAGCTGCCACTAGAGGTGGATCTAGGAAGAGAGAATGAAATGTGGCTTTGAGTCTCTTCTAGTTCTGTCACCCATGCAGAGACTTACACAGAGACTGGTGTTGATGCTGAGTGCAACAGCTGGGTTATGAGAAAGTCTCTCAGGCCCTGCTGCATATTACAAAACAGGTACAGGGATGTAGGAAAGTGTGCTGGATATGGGAAGGGTTGAGGAGCCCCTAGACTGGACCCTGATTAGTACCAAATCAGTGCTGGTCTTCAATACCCCACCCAAAGTGTACCCACTCTCATACCAACCTTCACTGATGTCGTGAAATTTCCCCCTCCTTTTCTTGTTCAAGTGGTATCAAGCCCCACAATCAACAGCAAGGGTTCCTACAGACAAATAAACATACAGGAAAAAACAGTCTCACTGCTGTGGAGAGAGGCACACATGTTGGCCCTGAGAAAAATATCTGTCTTCCATTCAAGGGTCCAATCTGTCTATTGGTTCCTGCTTTTAGGTCTTCTCCTCCCATCATAGCCCAATCTACACCTACCTCAATATTCCTAGTGTTTCCTGAAAGAATTAGACAAGGGATGCTGTGGCAGTGTGCAAATCTAGCAGAGAGT
This sequence comes from Arctocebus calabarensis, assembly GCA_963573935.1. Classification (NCBI taxonomy): domain Eukaryota; kingdom Metazoa; phylum Chordata; class Mammalia; order Primates; family Lorisidae; genus Arctocebus; species Arctocebus calabarensis. The sequence goes on from CAUYON010156496.1 coordinate 7,008, forward strand.
AGAAGGGGTCCTTGCACCCACTTGGGTCAAAGCCACCTGCCATGCTCTTCCTCTATAACTATCCCCTACATTGTCCCCTTTCTCACCAAACTCCAGAGGTTTGAGCCCGTCTCCTCCTCTTTTCCTTTCTTGCAGAACTGACCAGCCTTAAAGCAGGCCTATGGATGACAAACACATGAAAAGGTAAGAAAGTTAGGAAATAAGAGCAACAGTTGTGCACTTAAGCAGTTGAGACAGACCAACGTCAAGGATAGAAGCCCCCATATTATCTGTCTTTCGACATTCAGGGTCCTGCTGGTGGAATACTCTCGTCTCAATGAGGTCCTGTTGCAGGGTGCCAGAGATAACAATTCCTTCCCTTGACATCATAGTCTTCCCATTACTCCCTTCTCTAATTCTGAGGATTCACCACTAGGTGCACTATATCCCCTTGTTCTGCGCAGCATAAAATGGGAGAAGGGTGTCGGTGTCGAATATTCTAGAAAGCAGGTTGTGAAATGGTATTTGCAAATATGACTCTCATCACCCCCACCTCCATAGACCATCTGTTTTTACCCCCACCTGGCCAGGTTTGGGAAGGAAGGTGGGGGAAGTGCCTGCAAGGCTGTTAGGGGAAGATTAGGAAGTGTTCCTGGATGCTAGACCTGCTCTGGTTGAAGTCACCCCACCCCATTCGGGTCTCCAGTCAATGACTGGTGCCTGCTCCCCAACCCCACACACCTCCAGAAATCCAGGCCATTTTCGAACTCCTCCTTTTTCTCAAGCCTCTCTTCTACAGATGCTCACTGTAGCCTGTCAGAATACGCCAGACCTACCGCGCAGACAGGAGACTTTGACATCAACCTGGAGCCTGTGGAAGGGACAGCACCCCGGACACGGGGCCCAACGGGCGCCTTACGGGAATCAGGGCTGGAGTTAACAAACGCTACCCACCGCCCGCCGGCTGGGCAAAGGGCTCTACACAGCCCCTGTCCCCAGCAGCCTCGCCGCGCAACCCCCAGCCCACCTTCCACTCCACCATTTCTCCTGCAGCAGCCCCCCTCCACAGCCCTCTCTGGGCGCAGACACCAGCGAGGGCAGCGCGCGGGCGCCTGGAAAGCTGGCTGGGACGCGCGCTGTCAGCGCGATTCGCCTCCAGACTACCTGACGGTGACGCTCTGGCTACCCTCTCAGTCCCTGGCCCGGCCTGCGCTGGCCGCCTCCCCCTCGTCTCCAGGGTTCCCAGGTCCTGGGCACTGTGCGGGGATGGGCTCCGACCCGGTCGCCTCCTCCTTGCCGGGCTGCCAGGGTCTGGGGTACAGGCTGCCAGCTGGTCAACAGAGGGGGACCTCCCACGCACCCCCAACACACCCTCACTTGCCTTCCCAGGCTCAGGGCCCAGGTCGTCGGCCTCCCCCTCCTCTCCTCTCCTCTGCTGGGGCTCTGCTCTGCTCCGGCTGCTCACTCGCCCGGATTCCCACCGCCTTCCGTGTGATCAGAATTGCAAAGAGGCGGCCCGCCCCCCACGCCGCTGCAGCAAACTGGGCAGGGGCTACGCAGGATGCGGCAAGAACCGCTCGCCTCGAGGGTGTCGGGAAGGGGGGCGGAGGGATACGGCGCGAATGTGCTCGACGCCCCCTCCCGGGGCCCACCGTACCAGAGGTGGGCGTGGCCACCAGAAGCCCCAGCCTGAGGGGCGGGCTAGCACCAGGCTGCCTCGGTGGGACCCTGCAGACCCTAACGTGGCGATCACCACCACCACCACATTTCTGGTGCTGCTACAATTCGGGGACCGGCGGGCGGCGGGGGGCAGGAGGCGGGGGCAGGATCGGGGGTTGGGGACTGCAGTGCTGGAGCAACGGCGGATGGATACCAAGCTGCCCCTTGGTTTTTCTGCACCCTACACTCTGACTGGCTGTCCTCCCCCCTTCCTGGCCAGCTCATCCCCTTTCCTGGACACCAATGGGGGAAGGGTGTCTGGACTGCAGGTTCAGAGGGGGATAGGGGGTCTTGGGCCAGGTTTGCCCTGGAGCTGTAGGGTGGCCCTCCCTTGCTTTTGTGTCACTGCTTCGTGGAGCCAAACAGGGGAGGAAGGTACACTTGCTCTTAAGTGAACTGAGTGGGAGCTCCCAGAAAGGCCTCACCACCGCCTAGACCTGACCTCTCACCCTAGGGAGCTAATCATTGGTCTACACCAAGAGCCATTCATTCTGCCAGGCTGCTTTTTCTCATTTCAGTTGGCATTGTGCTGTCACCAGCTGTTCACAAATGAGGGCCTTTCCCTGTCAGGATCACACAGTCCTTTTGTGTCTGCTGCCCAACAGCTAAGTGTCAGGCAGCAGGTAGGGTTGGCTTGGTCATGGCTTCTCTTCATTCTATATCACACCTCTTAAAAGGCACATCCAAGTCCTCCTGATATTTGGTTGTCTGGAAATGTAGCAGGCGTTCACATCAGCTTGGATCTCAGCCACCTGCCATATCACATGTTTTAATTTGCCAGCCATTCTCAGGGGGATCCAGTATCCCCTGTCCTTGCATTCATTTCTCTAAGACAGAAACCTGATTGTTTTGGAATCTCCTTTTCATCCTCACATCCTTCCTCTACTCTCAAGCCCCTCCTCTCTATGTCTGCTTCATGGGACAGAGTAACGTGGTTAGTCTCATAGTTGATGATAATATGTGCTGTCCATTTTGAAACTCAGTTACATAGCACCCTCTTTGTGTTTGGCAGGTATCTCTGTCCAATGATGTCCATATCCTTTCTGCCAACCATGTAACATGTTACCTGGCAAAGGACAATTAAGGTTTAAAATGGATTAAGGTTGGAAATCAGCAGAACTTAACATAAGATTATGCTGGATTATCCTGGCCAATGTAAGTACAAGTGTACTTCAGATGTGGAAGAGAGAGGCAGAAGAGTCTATTTCAATGGAACACCATGAGAAAACAACATAGGCCAATGTTGGTTTTGAAGAGGGAAGGAAACTATGAGCCAAAGAATGCAGCTTGTCTCCAGAACTTGGAAAATACAGACAGCTTCTGTCTTAGCAGCTCCAAAAGAAAAGCAGCAATGCCAACACCTCAGTTTTAACATAGTGGGACTCTGTTTAGATTTCCAACTTCCAGGACTGTAAGATAGTTAAGTTTGTTATGTAGGATGTCCCAAAAGTTGCCCCTACAGTCACTATATGTAGGAAAAATGGGAAATTGTAGTTAAATGTAGCTTTATTTATAAAACATTTATTACATTTTACAAAATATTTGCAAAATATTCTTAAGGGGTTGGTCATCTCTTTGTAAAATGTCTTTATGAATTTTTTTAATAAAGGTACATTTAACTGTAATTTTTCATTATCACTATGTATGGTGAGTTTAGGGGCAGCTTTTGGGACAACTAGTATTATGCCACTCCGTGTGTGGTAATTTGTTATAGCAATAGATTACCACCTGAATATACTCACCATCCTGATGAATTCTATTCCCCTTGACTTTATCTATGCTTCAATCCTTGAAAAATCTGTTTTGAAACTAATCTCTCACTAGTACAACCATCAATCCTCTTTTTTTTTTTTTTTTCTCCAGATATCGCCAAAATCACAGCAACACAAGCTTCTCTGGTAATTCTGGAAGTGCTAGGATCTTTATACCAAGATATTTACTGACAGAGGAGTGGTTCTACAAAAGCACAGGTTTTACTGTGTGACCTTTTTGTAATAACTGATCTATTTGTTGTCAATTAATTTAGAAAACATGGTACTTTATTGGGTAAAATTTGTTGAAGTGATTAAGGCCCTACTTAAACCTTTTATATGTGGTATCTTTTTTTGTTAAGAAAAATAATTTATTAATTTATTTATTTAATTTCAGGTTAATGTGAGGGTACAAACAACTAGTTTACGATGTTTGCATATTTTAGGTAGACTCCCTCTTACAGTTGTGTCCTACACCCAAGAGGTGTGCCATATATCCTTACGTAGTGCCTGGGAATAGGAGCATACCAATCCCCTCCCTCTTCCCCTCTCCCTCAGTGTGTGGTCTATTTTTATTTTCACCACAGTATTATCTTTAAAATCATACAGCAAATAATAAAAGATTAAAATAAAATACTGAATTTATGTTCTGACTGCTAAGCACTATTTACTTCCTCCTCCTGAATTGGATTCCAGTTCACCAGATTGCATCAACCATCATTCAACTCACCAGTGCCTCCACCAGCACCTTAGTAACCCTGAATTACTCCTGAAATATAAATTTTAGAGCCAAGAGCCAAATAATCCACAAATACCAAGTCCAAGATACTGAGGCACCTGTGCTCACTCACTCATACCCACTGTTGTCATTCCAATCCCACCCACCTCCGACATGCATGCAGGTGAACTTGCACAAGGGCACATCCCTTGCCTATGCAGCTCACTTGATACCTTGTCTTTCTCAGTCACCATGGTCATGGACCTGTTTTTTGGCCCATTTAGCTTTACTTGCCTCTCTACTGTCCTTAATTTGTCTCAGGCAAACCTTTCTGGGACCTCTCTTTTGGTCAAGGTTGAGCCAAACCTTGTGTATTCTTAGAATGTATCCCTTCTCCTGTCCATGAGTTTCAGGGGCTCTGCATAGGAATTAAAATTCTCTGAAATGAGGACCAACCAGGCCAGCATGAGTCTGTTGAAATAGCTGGCAATATTGGCCCAATTGATGTCTACTTCCAGTGCAAGTTGGAGAGGCTAAGGGATAGATCTCAGCCTTTTTCTGCTACAGGGTATGTGCAGAACCAGTGGGGAGGCTTGGCCCAAGAATATTTTCAGGTCCTATTTGGGGTGAAGTCTACTCATATTGAGGCTAAGATAGGCACAATGACCCTCACCCATCAACAATGCCTAGTCATTAGGGAAGTAGAGCAGTACTGATGGCTGCACTGGGATTAGGACTCCAATGTGTGCCTATTTCAACACAAACCCTCAACTGGCTGTCATAGCAAAGGCAGGTTTATTAATAATCATAGAAAAAAGACTATTTCTAAATGAACTCTATTAACACTGCAGTATGCAGATTCCCAAAATAAAGTATAACATAAAGAGAGGAAAATAGCCTTCTCTCCAGTGTAGCTTTAATGTTTTGACCATTACTTAGCTCTGACACTATGAGAACTCTATATAGGGGATGGGGTTGGAAAAATTTGAGGGAACAGTTGGAGGTGCTTAAATGTCTGGCAGCAAAGCTTAAAATCAGAAAGAATAATTAAACCATGAGAAAACAGTAAATATATTTATTTTGTATGATACTGTATGATTTTACTGTGTTTTGATTATGTATGATTTCATATGATATTCTCTAATGTTGTACAAGAAAGTAAAGTACATAAATGTATCAGTACAGTAGGCCTAGTTCCTTGCATTAACCACTTCCTTATATTGACCGGTTATAGTCCCTTGGGTGGTCAACTTACAGAGATTCTACTGTAATTGTTTGGGGGCCACCTATATTAACTTTCTTCTTATTGAGGAATAGTATAATCCTCAAAAGGTTATTTAATCGTGCATGGTGCTCCTGAATTATTGTTTGCTATATTCTCAGTGATTATGTTTCTCTTTGTACTTTGGGGTATTCTATCACCAATAAAACATGTCTTAAGAGTTATTTTCTGAGTCTTAACAAAGAAACTATTCACATATTCCTAATTTATTGGCATGCTATAGCAAAAAAGGTGACAGATTAGTGTCTAATGGTGGGACTAATCTCTGGTGCAATTGCTTTAGCAATCTTCATTTTTCATAGATTACAGATTTTGTGCTTTTCATTATCTTGGCTACTAATAAATTTTTAAAAAATAAAAATATGCAAGTATTAGGTGGCGCCTGTGGCTCAATGGGTAGGGCACCGGCCTCATATACCAAGGGTGGCGGGTTCAAACCCGATCCTGGCCTAACTGCAACAAAAAAATAGCCGGGCATTGTGGCGGATGCCTGTAGTCCCAGCTACACGGGAGGCCGAGGCAAGAGAATCGCTTAAGCCCACGAGTTGAAGGTTGCTGTGAGCTGTGTGACGCCATGGCACTCTACAGTGGGCAATAAAGTGAGATTCAGTCTCTACAAAAAAAAAAAAAAATATTCTACAAGTATTAAAAAAATGAAAGCAACAACTAAAGAATCACAGGAAAACCACTAAAATTCAATGTTTAAAACAATAGGAGCTAGTAAGGGGAGCTAATTAGCTTTGCAAGGAGAAAAAATCCTGAATTTCAACAATGCCAGTAAAAATTGGAAATTAATGGAATGTTGACTTACTGTTTAAAATAGAAAAAAGTAGTAAGAAGTACATATTACTTTTTTGTTGGTGTTTCTTATTAACTCATCATCACTCCCTGTTTCGTAATGATAGAGTCTCATCATAGCTTGTACCAGCCAGTAAAATGGTTAAAAAGAGAGTAAAGGAAGTCCATCTCCTCTTTTAAATCTTTGGTCAGGAAAAGCTCACCCACATCATCATTTTCACCCATAATTCACTAACTAGATTTACATAATTTATTGAAAATTCTGTCTTTTCTCTACACCTGGTAGTGGTATTAAGGCAACTTTCCTCCCCCAATCAGAGTAAAGTTGGCACAGAAAACTAGGAATAGAGGGGAACTTCCTCAAATTGATAAAGAACATTTACATAAAATTCTAAATCTAACTGCATACTTAATGGTGAGAAACTAGGTTTACCACAAAGATTAGGTAAAAACGACAAGAATGTCCCCTATTACCACTGCTTTTTAACATTTTACTGGAAGTCCTAGCTAATGCAATAAAACCAAAAAAAGGAAATCAAGGGTATACTCATTGAGAAGGAAAAATAAAAACTATCTTTGCTTGCATATGGAATGATCATCTATGTAGAAAATATGAAAGAACTAATAAAAGAAAACAACTTCTAGAAGTAATAAGTAAATATGACAAGGCCACAGGATGCACAGTTAATATTTAAAAGATGTAATTATTAGGGTATTAAGTAAGAAATTTCCTTAAGTAAGGAGTTGGCAGTTATTATCTCTGACAGGTCACCTTAACACTTCTTATTATATTTATATTATGAAGGTGAATTTTCATTCTTTAAAATGCATATTTTGGGTTGTGATTATCTTTCAAGTTTTTTTAAGAACAAATTTGTGAAACCATGGATAAGTCAAAAATTCATGTTATTTTTGAATATGAGTTCTATTGTGAAAACAATGCAGTGCACATAGCTCTAAATATCAATAAAGTGTTGAGGAAGGATGTGGCTAATGAATGTGTAGTATGCTGATGTTTTGAGAAGTTCCTTTCTTGTGATTTTAATCTTGAAAAGGAGCCATGTGGGTGACCTGAGACCAAGGTGGATAATGATGAGCTGAAAGACATACTGAAAGTGAATCCATCTCAACCTAAGCATAAAATAGCAGCAAGGTTTGATGTTATATACCAGCAATATTGGGACATTTGAAACAAACCAGCAAGGTAATGAAGCTAGATAGATTGATTCTGCATAAATAAAATGAGCATCAGCCTTTCTTTGCTGTCATAAAGGCAAACCATTTCTATATCATGTTGTTGTTAAGTATGATGAAAAATGGATTCTTTTTGATAATCCCAAGTGCTCAGCATAAAAGTTGGACAATGACAAAGTGCCAAAATACAGTCCAAAACTGAGTATTCCTCAAAAAAAGCTAAGGATGTCTTTTTGGTGATACAGTGCTGGTATTGACCAATACAACTTCATCAAACCTGGTCAATTGAATACAGTGGATATCTACTGTAACCTACTGGATGACATGATGAGGATGCCTATGATTAAGCAGCCAAGAATGATCAATAGAGATGGGCTCATCAAAAGACTGTGCTGTCATACAAATAATGCTGCTCAAACTACAGAAAATGGATTTGGAAACTCTCTGTCATCCACCATATTCATCAGCCCTTGCACCAACTGACTACCACTTCTTCCAAACTTTGGACCACTTCTGGCAAGGAAAAACATTCAATTCATAATAAGCTGGAAAATGCCTTTTGCAATTTCATTGCCACTTACTCTGCAGACTTCTTCGCTGGTGGCATAAACAAGCTGATGTTAAGATGGCAAAACTATGTTGAGAGGTTAGGCATATACTTTGGTTAATTGTACTACTTCTTGTTTCAGATATAATAAGCTAAACTTTTGATTTGAAATTGGACATTTCAGATTTAGTAACCTAGTATTATTTATCTAGAATAATTAAAAATAAAAATTTTTAAAATTAAACAAAAATATATAAAAAAAGGCTTTCCTAAATACCAGCAATGAACAAGTACAAGTTATAATTAAAAACACATTTAAATTAACACCTAAAAATGAAATACTTAGGAATAACTCTAGATGAATATTTACAAGATCTTTATGAGTAAATCTACAAAACACTGATGAAAGAAATTGTAAAAGTAAATAAATAGAGAGATATTCTATGTGCATGGATTAGAGGCCTCAATATTGTCAAGATATCAGTTCTTCCAAGCAATCTACAAATTGAATGCAATTTCAATCAAAATCCTTACAAGTTGTTTTGTAGACATTGATAAACTGACTCTAAAGTTTATGTAAAAAGACAAGAGACCCAGAATAGCCAACAAAATATTAAAGGAGATCAACAAAGCTGTAGGGTCAACCAACTCTGACTTCAAGAATTACTACAAAGTGGAGAGATTAAGACAGAGCTGGGCAGGGTGAGACTTCCCAAAGGTGGACTTTGTTGGCCTCCTGCAGAGCCTAGGAGACTTAACTGTTGTCTAAATTCTAAGGTCTTAGCACCCCTTTCAGGGTATGTGGAAGTGAAAAAGCTCACAGTGTCTGAAGACCTGGATGTCAGATCTGTCACTCTTTACCTTGTCAGAGGCTGAAGGCCTTTAGGTGTCTCTGTTCAGAAGCTGCTAGACACAGATCTTTTCCATATGTTCATAAAGAACCTAAGAAAGTGGTAGGTGTTGACTATACCATATTTACGAATGTGAATAAGATCTTGGATTTGGAACTCTCACAGAACTGAGTTTGAACCTCAGCTCTACTACTCTCTATGTGACCTTGGGCAAGGTACTTTATAACCTGATCGTCAGTTTTCTTATCAATAAAGTGGGGATGATACAGTAATGGGGGTCTCTCATGTTTCTGTGACTTTGAGACTTACTATAAAGTTACATTAATCGAAGACAGTATGGTTCTGGTGAAAGGACAGACAACAAATAGATCAATGCAACAGAAATACACCCACATAAATATAGTCAACTGAAAGGAGCAAAAGCAATACAATGAAGAAAATATAATCTTTTCAAGAAATTATGCTATTACAACTAGATATGCAAAAAAAATACCTTATACACTACAAAACATTAACTCAAAATAGATCACAATCTCAAATTTAAAATACTGTATTTACTAGAAGATAGGAAAAAATCTGGACGATTCTGGGTTTTGGTGATAACTTAAAGATGTGACACCAAAGGCATGATCCATAAAAGAAAAAAGGGTGTGGGGATAGTGAACAGAGGCTGGTTTATGGGTAAAAATACACAGTTTCATAGAGGGAGGAAATGTTCAAATGTTCAAGTAGCGCAGTAGAGTGAGGTAACTATAGTTACAACAATATATTATACATTTCAAAATAGCTAGAAGAGAGGACTTGAAATGTTCTCAATGTATAGAAAGGATAAATACTAGAGGTAATGGATATCCTAAATACCCTGACTTGATCTTACACATTCTATACATGTAACAAAATATTACTTACAAAGCATAAATATGTACAAATATTACTCATAAGTATCAATAAAAAATAAAAAACATTAAGAAGGTAAATCTAAGCACATTTCTTTAAGAATTCATAAGCTGGACTTCATTAAAATTAAAATTAAACAATTCTCTGTGAAAGACATTATCAAGAGCTAGAAGACACAGAATAGAAGAAAATGTTTGCAAAGATCATATCTGATAAAGGACTGTTACATAAAATATACAAAGATCTCAAAACTCAACAATAAAAGAACAAACAAAATGATTAAAAAAATAGGCCAAAGATTTTAATAGATACTTCACAAAAGAAAACATACAGATAGCAAATAAGCATATGAAAAGATGCTTCATATGACATGTCATTAGAGAAATGCAAATTAAAACAATAGATACTAATACACAACTATAAAAATAGCCAAAATCCAGAACTCATAAAATACCAAATGCTAGGGAGAGTATGAAGCAGCAGGAAGTCTCATTTATTGCTGATGGGAATTCAAAATAGTACAGCCAATTTGAAAGACAGTTTAGAAGGTTTTTACAAAATTAAACATCCTTAGTATACAATTCAACAATTGCTGCCCATGGTAGTTACCCAAACAACTTGAAAACTTATGTCCACAGAAAAACCTGCACATGGATTGGCTAGCAGCTTTATTCATAATTGGCAAATAACTGACCAAACTTGGAAATATTCAAGATGTCCTTTGGTAAGTGAATGGATAAATATACTATGGTATATCCAGGCACTGGAATATTATGCAATGCTCAAAAAGAAATGGTCAATCAGGCTATAAAAAGACATGGAATAAATTTAAATGACCATTACTAAGTTAAAGAAACCAATCTGAAAAGACTACAACCTGTTTGTTTACAACTATATGGCATCTGGAAAAGGCAAAACTATGGGCATAATAAGACTGGTGCTTGCCATGGATTGGGGGAAGGGAGAATGAATAGGTCAAGCACAGAGGAATTTTAGAGTAGTTACACTATTCTGATAATTTAATGATGGATACATGTCATTATATATTTGTCCAAACCCTTAGGCTGTATACATCAAGAGTGAACCTAACATAACAGTGGCGTTTGGATGATAATAATGAGTCAATGTAGGTTCATCAATTGTAACAGATGTACCACTGTTGTAGGGAATGTTGACAATGGGTGAGGTTATGCATATTTGGGGATGGAAGACATATGGGATATCTTAGTCCCTTCTCAATTTACCTATAAACCTAAAACTGCTCTATTAAAAATAAAGTCTTTAAAAAATTTTTCCTCTCCATTGGAATATTCTCACTAATATGTAAACATGTTCTACTACTTCCTACCTTGAAAAAAACCAAAACTTTCTCTTTACCTATATCATTCCATAGCTACTTCACAATTTCTCTAACCTCTCACTGTAATAACCCTCAAAATAGTTGCCTATAGTTTGCACCTCACACTGTCTCCTCTCTTTCCCTTGAAAAGTGCTCCAATCTTTCATCCCCAACATCCAATGAAGTTTGCTTCATGAAACTGCTTTCATTAAGATTGCCAATGATCTCCATGTTGGCATACCCCATAACCGATTCTCAATCCTCATCTTGACCTATCACCCTCGTAACATCTAAATCAGAACACTTTTGAGCGTGAAAAATGGTATTGTTAACAATTATTCCTGTACAATAGGTATAAATAGAATTGTCTTGGGAAACTAAGGATTATCAGTATTGGACAAGGTTGATCACTCAACTCCTTTTTGAAACATCTTCTTAACTTATCCTCCAACCTACCACACTCCCCTGTTTTTTCCCTATCTTACTGGTTATTCCTGACTACATCTTTATAGTTTTTACTGTTTTTTTTTTTTTGCTGACTCCTTCTCATCTCCTATAATTAAATATTACAATGCCCCAGAGCTCAATATTTGTTTTTTTTTTAATAATTTTATTGAATCATAATTGTGTACATTGGTGCAATCATAGGGAAGAATGTGGTTCATATACAATCAGAAATATTTTGATCATACTGTTACAGATAGCCTTCATGGCATTTTCTTGATCACTATATAAAGACATTGATACTCTACCTTTAATAAGTTTCACCAGTACCCTGCTAAGATGCACCGTAG
>CAUYON010156500.1:0-11751 GCA_963573935.1 Arctocebus calabarensis
CAAGTAGCTGGGACTACAGGCGCCTGCCACAATGCCCGGCCATTTTTTGGTTGCAGCTGTCATTGTTGTTTGGCGGGCCCGGGCTGGATTCGAACCCGCCAGCTCAGGTGTATGTGGCTGGTGCCTTAGCCTGTTGAGCCACAGGAGCCGAGCCGGAAGTAGAAATTTTTTTAAATGTTTCTGGGTGAGTTTACTTTTGTGGTGGAGGATTACGCTGGTCATTCTGGAGGATAGGTCTTAGAATATCCTGGAGAGCTGGTTTAGTTATAGCAAATTTCTTCAATATGTGGATGTTGTTAAAGTATTTAATTTCTCCATCATAAATGAAACTCAGTTTAGCTGGGTACAGGATCTTGGGTTGAAAGTTGTTTTGTTTTAGGAGATTAAAAGTTGATGACCATTCTCTTCTAGGTTGAAAGGTTTGATCAGAGAGATCCGTAGTTATTCTAATATTCTTCCCCTTGTAGGTAATGGATTTCTTACGTCTGGCTGCTTTTAGAATTTTCTCCTTCATATTAACTTTAGTGAAGTTAATTATGATGTGCCTAGGGGACGTCTTATTTGGGTTGGTCATGCTGGGGTTCTGAAACTGTCTGCTATCTGAATTTCAGAATCTTTTGGCATGTCTTGAAAGTTCTCTTTCATAATCTCACAAAGAAAAGACTCTGTGTTTTGTGGCGTCACTTCATCATTTTCAGGTATCCCTATATGGTGAATATTGGTTTTCTTCAAGTTATCCCAGAGCTGTCTGAGGGAATGATCCATTTTTGCCTTCCATTTCTCTTCCTCTTTGGAAGTTTTGGGAGCATTCAAAAGCTTTGTCTTCCACGTCAGAAATCCTTTCTTCTGCTTGCTCCATTCTGTTACTGAGGGATTCTACTGTATTTCTCAGATCTTTCAGGGCTGCAACTTCTTGTCTCAGTGTGTCAAAATCTTTGGTCATTTTGTCTTTGAATCCGTTCAGTTCTTGAGACATCTTTTGGAGCATCTTTTGGATTACTGCTTGAAATTCTAATTCCATCTTTTCCTCCATTCCACTGATCTTATTTGCTATCCAGACTCTGAATTCGATTTCTGACATCTTAGCCATTTTCTTATGCAAGGGACCTTGTGCTGTATCTACCTTGTCATTCCTTGGGAGAGTTGATCTATTCTGGTTGTTCATATTGCCAGAGTTTTTCTGTTAGTTCTGCCTCATGATTATTTTTCACTGTTGCCTATGACCATCCTCAGAGTTGGGGAGGTGTCTCTCCCAGATCAGACCTTGGCAAGATCACTCTGTTGTTGCTGGATCTCTGTAGGGAGTGACCCTGTGTAGCTTCTCTGGACTGCCCCAGCCGGGGAGTTCTGGCTGTGGAAGCAGCTGCAGAGTGTTGCACGCCTGGATCAAGCAGCAGGGTGTGGGATGGTGCATATGATTTTTGCAAAGGGAGCCGCACCTCTAGCAGTCTCTGGCTGAGAGGAGGACTGTGGAGGGAGGGCACGGGTTACACAGCCTCCTGAGTTCCTGGCCAGACAGGCAGGGGTGTTGCAGAGGCTGAGAGGGTAGGGGAGGCCATGGGTTGTGCATCTCCCAGAGTTCCTGGCCCTGGCAGGCAGGCAGAGGCCTGGCAGGTTCCCTGTGGAGTCCCTGTCCTGTATGGGCAGCAGGCGGAGGTCTGGCACAGATGTCCTTGTGGAGTCCCTGGCATGGCAGGTGGTGAGCTATGGCCTGGATGAGTCCCTGGCTGCTGCGAGTGGAGGGCCGAGTCCCAGCTGGAGCAGATCAGAGCCGTGCAGATATCCGGTGGCATTCCTGGCTGAGGCGTGCGGTGGGCCAAGACCCGGCAGGGCACCGATTTGGTTCGCATGGGGGTCCCGGCGGAGTCCCTGGCCTCAGCAGGCTGCGAGCCCAGGTCTGGCAGGGCACAGATTGGAGCCATGCTGGAGTCCTGACAGAGTTCCTGACTGTGGTTTTTGGTGGGCCACGGCCCTGAGGGTGTCAATTAGGGCCTCGCTGGGGTCCCTGTGGAGTTCCTGGATGTGATGGGAAGCAGGCCAGGCCCTGTGGAGCACGAAATGGAGTTGTGCAGGGGTCCCAGCAGAGTCCCTGGCTGTGGCGGTCAGCAGACCGAGGGCAGGCAGGGCACAGATAGGAGCCACAGGGCAGGCCTGGGGCATGGATTGGAGCTGGGTGGGGGTCCCGGCATAGCCCCTGTCCACAGGCTGCGGCAGACAGAGGCTGGGCAGGGCACATATCGGAGCAGCACAGGAGTCCTGGCAGAGTTCCTTGCCAGGGCTGGTGGCGCCCATTAGGGGCTCGCAGGGGTCCCTGAGGAGTTCCTGGCTTCTGTGGGAGGTGGACCTGGGGCATGGATCAGACCACGTGGGAGTCCCGCTGGAGTCCCTAGTCTGGGGCCTGGCGGCAGCTTGGTGGCACCCCAGAGTCTCTTACCTGGAGGGCTGCCTCTTCCATCAGATAGGGAGGGTGGGCTCTGCTCAAGTCCTCTTCCCACAGTTTCAGCAAAGGTCAGGCTTCTCATGCGTCAGGTAAGGGGGGAAGGGTGTCCTAGAATTTCAGGATGGCAGAAAACTTTAGTTCAGTTTTCTGCCTGAAGCTTGGTTTCTTGGAGTAGCAGCTTGCCTCAGCAGAGGTGACCGCAGTTATCACTTCTCTCTCTCTGCTGGGCTCCCAGTCTTCAGTTCAATTGGGCAGTTTCTGGAGGATATCTTTCCTTTTGGATAGGAGCCTCTGTTGGAAGCTGCTTCCAGTCGGCCATCTTGCCCCTCCCACGGAACGTCTATGTTTTTATGATCCCTATACATCAATAATTGTTGTAGTTATTTTTGATATATTTGTCATTTAGTCATCATGCTAAAAGTACAGAGTATCTACAATTACAGAAGTGGAGTATTATAAATTTGACTGTGTGTTTATTTTTGTCAGTGAGTTTTATTCCTTCAACTGATTTCTCAATTCACTTTAGAGTCCTTTTGTTTTGGATTGAAGAAATCTCTTTCAATTCCTGGAAAACAGGTCAAAATAGGTTAATCAATTCCTAAGCAAGCTCGTGTGTCTGGTAGTGTCTTCGTTTCTCCATCATGTTTTAAAGATAGTTTTGTTGGGTGAGGTATTATCAACTGGAAGTATTTTTTTCCTTTGGCACTTTTAATAGGTTGTCTCACTCACTTCTGCCCTGTGAGGTCTGCATGGAGAAGATGGCTGTGTGATATAACAAAGCCCCTTGCTCATTTTCTCTGAATGCTTTTATGATTCTCTCTTTGATCCAGAACTTTGAGAGTCTGATTATTATATGCTTTAAGATAGTTCAACTTGGATTGAATGTGCTTGATGACTTTTGACTTTCTTGTCCATTTCTCTAGTGTATTTTTAAGCTCCAGGACTTTTCCTTGACTTTGTGTAAGTTATTTCAAAAATTTGTTAAGTGTCTCTTGTAAATCTCTCAATTACTTCTTGCTCTCTTTTTTTCTTCTGAAGTTCATTGAGCTTCCTTAAACCAGCAATTTCAAATTCTTTACCTAAGGTATCTTTATCACTCCAGAGTTGGTCACTGGCACCTTATTTTATTTTGGGGGGGAGGTCATATTTTCCTTAACTGTTCTTAATGCTTGTAAATATTGTAGCTGTTTGGACATTGAAGAGTTAAGTTTTTGTTCCAGCCTTTGCAATCTGAACTTATTTACTCTTTGCCTTCTTCAGAGGGTATTCCGTGAATTCAAAGAGAACTGAATGTAAAGCTGTGATCACTGTAGCCATTTCAGTACTGAAGGATGATCTCAGACGAGTTATACTGCAACTCTTTTTCACCTCTAAGCAGAAGGATCTTGCAGCTGGAACCGCACTGGGTCACATACAGGGTGCATGACCTCCCAGACCAGGGTGGTTCTAGAGCTCACACAAGCCCCACGCTGCTAATGCCTGATTGCACAGATGTTTATTCAAAGCCCAAGGCCATGTTAGTTATCAGGTGGTGAAGGTGGCTGGGATTTGGGTTCATCCTCTCAGGATGGCAAATTTAATTCTGGCCTGTTGGTCTAGAACTGCTCTACAGGAACGATGGCCTCAACTTTTGCACTATGGATATTATTTGCCAGGTAGCATTTTTGCTATGAGGTACTATCCTGTTGTCAGGGTTCACTGTGGGCCTTGACCTGAGTTTGAGTCAACAGGGGAGAATATGTTGGAGGGAAATAATGAGACTTTATGCCAACTTAATGCAGGAAGTCTGGAAGCCTAGAGAGGGGCATATATTGACTGGAATTCCATGTGGCAGACTGAGGTAACATAGCAGATTTCCAACTTCTCAGTAACCTTTTATTGATCTCTAAGACAGAACATATGTGCAAAGTGTAAAGTTGTGAAAATGGGATTGAAAGAGTCTCAATCCTGCAGGAAGACTGGGTAAAGAGGAAAGGGCTAGGTAGAAAGGGGGAGGGGAAAACAAGTTTCATTCCCCAGGGCAAGCAAGCCAGCCTCCCTAATATAACCACCCCCCCAATCTCCCCCACCAACTCTCTCTCCCCCAACCCCCACCCCTGCCTTGTTCAAAGGGCTCCACCCACCTGCCTACTGATTTTTCCCACAGGGATAGTTTTAGCAACTTTGCCCTGTCTGGGTGCCTCTGGGCTTATTTCCTCGGTGGTCTTGATGAGTCCACAGGGTTGATGTGCAAGGAGCTTTGCCCTAGATGGAGGCAGGGCACACTGCAGAGAGACCAGCCTATCTACCTCCCACATTCTGCGTGTGATTGGATGTTCAGCAGTATCCCTGGCTTCTAACAGAATCAATTGCCCTCCCTTTCACTCTTACCTCCTACCAATTCTGAGAAGGAAAACATTTTTAGACATTGCCAAATAACCCCTGAGGTAGCAAATACCTCCTGGTAGAGAGCTACTTGATTTATAGGAATCAGACTCATTGGACACACTTTTTTTTTTTTTTTAAATAGGAAGTGATGACTATGTAGTATTTTATATACAGAGGGTGCCCAAGAAATGTATGCACATTTTAAGGAAGGAAAAAAACTGTATTAGAATTATAATGCTCAATATATACAGATAACAAAAATGAATATCAAGATGGCCTACTGGAAGCAGCTTCTGACAGAGGCTCCTGTCCAAAGAGAAAGATAACCTTCAGAAACTGCCCAGTTGAGCTGAAGACTGGGAGCCCAGCTGAGAGAGAAAGAAGTGATAACTGCAGGTCACCTTTCAGGCAAGCTGCAATTTCAAGAAACCAAGCTTCAGGCAGAAAAACTGAACTGAAGTTTTCTGCCATTCTGAACGTCTTGGACACCCTTCCCCGATATCTGACACACCAGAAGCCTGACCTCTGCTGAATTGAGGGAGGAGGACTTGAACTGCGCCCACCCTCCCTTCCTGCCAGACCAGGTGGCCCACCAGGGTAAGAGACTCTGGGGCCCCATCCAGCCTCTGCCAGCCCCCAGGCCAAGAACTCCACCGGGACCCAAGCACTGCCCCCAATTGGCACCCTGCCTGGCCTTGGCCTGCCACCAGAAGGGGCCAGGAACTCCGCCAGGACCCCCCACTGGGCTTTGGCCCACTGCCAGCAGCAGACAGGAAGTCCGCCGGGACTCCCACATGCCAATCTGTGTCCGCCTGGCCCAATCCGTGCCCTAGGCCTGCCACCCACAGAGGCCAGGAACTCCACCCCAATGGGAATCCTGCACGGCCACGATTGGCACGCCACTAGGCCATGGCCCACTGCCAGCAGCAGCCACCAACTCCACCAGGATTCCTATGCGGCCTGATTGGCACCCTGCAGAGCCTTGGCCCTCTGCCAACTTTCAACCCAGTATTCTGTACCCTCACAAGGGAGGGAAGAATACAACTCACAAGGGAAATGTGAATTCTCCAGGCCCTTGTTCTACAGGAATAAGATTCTCCAGCACCTTATTCCTAAGTTAATCAAAAGCTTCACTGTGGAGGGAATAAGAGACGCAATAGCCAGAGGTGCAGGGACTGCACAGGTTCGCACGGTGGTAGAGGGACAAACAGCTGTTTGCATTCATTCTCCTCTGTCCTCTCTAGGAATCTCGTCTTTCCTCAGTTGGCAATCTTTTCTCCTCGGGTTGAAGTCATTTTAATCAATCATTGATTGCTTCTTCTCCAAGGCCAAGTTCCACTGGGATTGTTCTGTAGCTATTAACAGAGTTGGAGCCACCGACCCCAATAGAATTCCTATCTCCCAAATGCTGACTGCACCGAAGAAGCAGAGTCTTCCTTTCACCTCAATTGTAGAAGGCTGACCCCTCCTTGTCTGCATCCTTCAGCCCTCACACTCACTCAGCCGGGCAAAAGACCATGTTTGAAAAGCATGTTGGACTAGTCTGTTATACCCTCTGGGTTGTTGCCCCAGCTGTAAAAAGTGTGTGTTGTATGAGGTAATCAAAGATTTTTCCTGAACTTCCTTTACTCTGAGGTTAGTATTTTTGCAGTGTTATATGTGATGACAGAAGTAAGCCTTCTCTCACACTTCAGGGTGGAATACAAGGAGAAAATTTCAGAAGCACCTTCCTGAGTCTTAGCATTCTAAATGCCTTGCTCCTGGGTTCTGGCTGAAGGGCTGGCTGCAGTGACAGAGGGAGCACAGCACAGGGGTTTGTAGTGAGGGGGATGGTCCCAGACTGACAGAGTTTAGATTTAACTGCACTACTGACATATTGTGTGACCTTGAGAAAATTATTCACCTCCCCTTACTTCTGTGTATGTGTCAATAAAGGGAAATGAATAGTAACACTTACTTCATGGGGATGTGCATAATAATTAAAGGCTCTTCCTTTGACTGCCACAGCTAAGATAGTTTTGGGTCCTTTCTTAACTAAGAAGGGCCTGTCCTTAATTGGAATTCTGCCTATCAACTTGCCCTCTCTCTTTAGATTCCTAATTAATTTGAGAACATGTATAATCTTGTAGTTTATCCAGCCTTGTCTTATCATTAGGTTAGTAGTAATGATGTTTCCAGCTTTGTAAGTCCTAAATGCAAGCAGAACTAAGATGGCATTTTCTTCCCTAGATATGTATAGTTATATTTGCTTAGACAAGTTCCTGGCACATAATAAGTACTTTGAAATTTTACATTAAGTAAATAGTGATCTAGTACAGTGCCTCTTACTTTTAAAAGTATGTGCATAAAACATTTAGTAGAATAATATTTTTCTCTAAGGTTCTAGGTCTAGTCCCTTTCCATAAAGCTTATACTTGTAAGACACAGGAGAGAAAATTTCTTTAAGAATTCACATGCTTGGCAGCTCCTGGGCCTCAAAGGAGTAGGGCGCCAGCTCCATATGCCGGAGGTGGCAGGTTCAAACCCAGCCCCAGCCAAAAACTACCAAAAAAAAAAAAAAAAGAAGAAGAAGAAGAAGAAGAAGAAAAGAAAAAATAAATGTATGTACCCTTCTACCCTTCTCCTGCAAAAAAAAAAGGAAAGAAAAAAGAAAAGAATCTTATTTCTCCCTAATCTCACAAACTCAATTTGGACTTTTCAGACTAGTTCATCGTATCTACCTCATACATACCTAAATTACAGTGTTGGATGAAGCTTACTTCCTTACAGAGCATTCACTACCCAAGAATTACATGTGGAAAAAATTATAAAAATATAACCGGGCAAGCTGGTCATGGTAATGCACGTGTGGAGCCCCAGCTACTCAGGTGACTAAGACAGAAGTATCACATGAACCCAGGAATTTCAGTGTTGTGGGAACAGAGACGCGAAGGACAGTAGCTTTGCCCCAAGTGTAGAACTTGCACCTGTAATTATCAGCAAGAAACAAACTATACACTCTCCAGATGGCATGTAGCAAATCATCTTTATTTTGGGCCACCTTAAATACACTGGTGGTCATACTTAATCTATGATCTATGGCCTTTTACCATTACCTAACTTCTCCTATCTAAAATTAACTTGTGGAAAAACATCCAGTCTACAAATCAACACAATACTTTCTGTTTTTACATTCTTATCAGATATGCATCAGCTTTAGAACAAAGTATCTAAATAAAGATCGAAAAGAGCTGCAAGGGAGAGATGGTAAAGGAAACCCCTCAAGCACACACTTAGTTAACCCAAAATGGATTTACAACTTGGTTTCTCTGCAGAACAGAGTTCTATAGGCCCCAAGACATTATGTACAGACATAAGTTACCCTCTGATCCATATCACCAGGGGTGGGGTTGACACCTGGGCTTAATAGAAGCACACTTTCAGAGTCACTGTTTTTATGGACTTTTACCTCTAGACAAATAGTCTCTGCGTATGCTTATGGGGAGTCCAGCTCTCTTGCTTCTGTATTAGCAGAAGCCATTTTAACCCATTAAAGGCTTGCCTTTGTGTGGCTTATGTAGGGTGGTCTTCTAACCCTACATTTTAGACTAGCCAGGCCAACATAGCCAAACCTGCCTCTAAAAATGAAAAAATAAACATATAGTCAAATACTAGCATATGCCTTGATAATAGATAAAAAGAATTGAAAGAAATACATGAGCTCTCCCTGCCACATCCAGATGATCCTTACTGAAAAGGAACGGGTTGTTCCCAAAGCAGAAGAGGTAGCACAGAAGAAAAAGATATCCCAGAAGAAACTGAAGAAACAAAAACTTGTGGCATGGGAATAGATGCAACATAAAATAAATGCAAATAACAGTAAAAAAAAAAAACAAAGAAAAGAATTGAAACAAATAATCTGCATCTTATCAAGAGCTTATTTTAAAGTGTAAGAAAAATATTCCTGTTGTGTTAGTCAGTAATCCAGGTGGAGGTTAAAAGAGAAGAGAAATGTACATCAAGCTCACTTACCTCAACATTTTCAAAATTACTTCCCTCTTATGCTGGAGAGAAAGAATCGCAAATTGCGAAAGTCTAAAATACATGTCCCTAATCTATAATGTCTAGAAGACTTTTGAAAGGAAATGACTTCAGTGTAATTCCTGAAAGAGAAACTTATTCCTTGATGCTCTCCAGGCTGCTGGTGTGAAAGCAGGGCTCATTCTCTCTTGTCTGGTCCTATATACCTTAGAGTGGAGGTTTCTCAGCATCCCTGTTTCTCATCTCCATGGCAATCAAACTCAGCCTTATCTCTGTAGCAGACATTACATCATAGAGTGTTCTTCACCTGTTCACCCAAAGCCTCTACAATATCACATCCTAAACACAAATAATTTTTTTTTGCTTGCACAGGATGATAGCTTGAAAGAACTTACCTTGAATTTTAGATGAGACCTTGCACTTTGGACCTTTTTTTTAAATTAAATCATAATTGTGTACATTGTTGCAATCATGGGGCACAATGTGCTGACTCCATATACAATCCGAAATATTTTCACTGAACTATTTAACATAGCCTTCATGGCCTTTTAATCACTATATGAAGACATTTATATTCTACATAGCATCCAGTGTCCTCAGGCCTACTATGAAGCTAATCTATTGCTTTCATATGAAGGCTAAAACCCAGTTATAGCACAAGAAATGGGGGAAGGGGTAAGGAGGGGGGAGGATGGGTGGAGGGAGAATGATTGGTGGGATCACACTTACGGTGCATCTTACAAGGGTACAAGTGAAAATTACTAAATGCACTTTGGACTTTTGAGTTGGTGCTGAAAGAAGTCAGGACTTTTGAAGACTATTGGTTGGAACATTAGAAGGACATGAGATTTGGGGTTGGGTAGGGATAAAATGCTCTGATTCACATATAGCTTGTTTGTCCCCTCCTAATGTCCTGCATAAACTTATTCCCTAATGTTGGAGGCAGGTCCTGCAAGGAGGTGCTGGGATGTGGAGGCAGACCCCTAGTGAATGGCTGGGTGCAGTACCTGCAGTGATGAGTTCTCCCTGGGTTGCCCTGAAAATTGATTTTTGAAAAGAGGCTGGTACTCTTCCACCATGAGATGACCCTCACCTGCTAACCAGCATCACACTCTTGGCCTTCTTAGCCTCCAGAACCATAAGCCAAATAAACTCTGTCTTTTATAAATTATCTAGTTGGTGGCACCTGTGGCTCAATGGGTGTGGCACTGGTCTTATATACTGAGGGTGGTGGGTTCAAACCCGGCCCCGACCAAACTGCAACAAAAAGCAATAGATGGTGTTGTGGCAGGCATCTGTAGTCTCAGCTATTTAGAAGACTGAGGAAGGAGAATTGTCTAAGCCCAGGAGTTGGAGGTTGCTGGAGCTGTGATTCCACAGCACCCTACTCTACCAAGGGCAATAAAATGGGACTCTGCCTCCAAAAAAAAAAAAAGAATACAAATTTCCTAGTCTGGAAATTGTTTGTAACACTACCCACAGTGATCTACATATTCAATATAATTCAAATCAAACTCCCAATGGTACTTTTTTTTTTTAATAGAAATAGAAAAGGAGGGCGGAGGCAACATGGCTGACTGGAGCCAGCTTTCCACAGAGGCTATCATCCAGAAGGAGAGTTAAAACACAGAAGTTTAGCAAGAAAGTGGATGGTGCAGATCTGAACCAAGAGAGAAGGTTGAAGAATGCCCATCAACCCTGCTGACGTGAGGTCGTATAAAAATCCATCACCAAGCAGATAGGAGTCCCCTCCCCCATGAGAACGGCTCTCAATATGCTCCATACAATCAAGCGAGCAAGTTCAAATATTCTCCCATTTTATCCCATGGGAGAGACCCTCCAGAAACCGGATCTCCTTTGCCAACTAGGGTGCCATGGCAGTCTCCTGCCAGGGATAAAACTGTATATACTCTCTACCTGAAATTTCGAACTCCCAGCACTCCCCTCCACTCTCACTCTGAGGTCTAGAAGCCTGTCCCCTGTGGAGTCCAGATTTGGGGGCACTATCTTGAGGGGTGTAGATGGGGCATAGGCTATTGCTGACCTATGGTGAGTCTCTGGCACAGGAGAAAGGGGAGGATGGTCAGCTGAGAGGGAAACTCAGCTGAGAGGGAACCATACAGGAGTGGCAGTGCCCCGAGGAACAGAGCGGCAGCCACAGCAGCAGGAACAAAGGGGCTCACACACCTGGGGATAATTTGAAAGGACACTCCCAGTCTCTCTGGGCAACCAAAGGAAGCCAGGCATCTTTTCCAGTAGTAGCCACTGGTGGAAGAGTAAGGCCCAGTGAGTAAAGGGTAGGCCTGAGGCAGTACTGGCCTGGGCGGAGCAAGGGGACTAGAATATACAGGCACAGAGACAGCAGATTCCCAGGGTGGGGCTGACCCAGAGGACTGTTTCACTGAGCCTCAAACGCACCCGGCCCTCAGGGGATCATGGCTGAGACAAAAGCCAGGAGACAGAGGCTGGAACTGATAGCTGAGTCCCGAGCTCTGACTGTTTACCCTAACACAAACTGCAGCTGAGACAGGGCAGCAGCACAGACAGGGCTGAGTTCCTCAAACAGCCTCTGGTCCACATGGCAATATAGATGGGACAGAAACAAATTCTGCAAAGTCATTCTGTTCTGTCAGCAACATCTATCAGGAGCAGGGCTGGATCTTAGTGAAATAACCCAGCCCCTATTAAACACCTGAGGTTGTCAGGCCTCACCTCCCCCTGCCAGATGGTGGCAGAGTGTGGCAGCCTGGCTGAGGAAACATAGATCTCCCTGTGACTCAGGCAGGCCCAAACACCTGGAGCATCTGCTCATTGGAGGGAACTGGGTCACAGCCCTGTGGGGTTACCAGTGACTGAGTGTGACAGAGGTTCAGGGTGGGGAAGGAGACATCAACTTTCCTAGACTAATTTATTTTCTGGGTGGG